>JAATLQ010034035.1:0-20651 GCA_013421005.1 Heliconius erato x Heliconius himera | reverse complement strand
CCCGCCCCCCTACAGTGCTTACGTAATACTTGAACGGCCCCATATATTTAGTTTTTTTTTTAATACAGATATATATATGAAAGGCAAATATTATTTTAAGTTAACTTTACAGACGACTGTTATTAATGTTAATATAAATGCTTCTCCTGGTTATTTTAGGACAACTAACTGCCTATACGGATATACATACCACTAGATCTTTTTGCTATAAAATATGACTTAGCAATATAACCTAGGACACATAGATACACATTCTACGGAATGATATCCAACAAAACATCTGTTTATCAAAATAAGAAAATCGTTTTAAAATCTTTTTTGATAAGTATGTAATTAATACACATATGTTGTTAACAATATTGAACCTAAATTATATAAATAAAAATAAATTAACTAATATACAATCAATATTATATAACAAACACTTTATAAGCAAATATAGATATTTTAATCTTCTCATATCTGAGCAAACTCCGAACAATCTTTAACTATAAGTTTATCATAATCAAGTCAAAGTTAGTAACTTCCGCGAAGTAACTAGTTTATTCGTCCATTTTTCACCGAGTTAATAGTAAACTAGTTAGGTGGCCTTTGCGACCAAGTTACGTTAGGTCTTTGTAACATCTATCCAAATCGCATTACACGCCCGGCGGCCAAAGCTCCACTCTGGTACAAAACTTGAGAGTACCCATATTTTATATGGATAGTTATTAATTTTGTTTATATGTAATTATACTAATGCTGTAAGAAGAATGTGTTTGGTTGAACGCTCTTATCTTACGAAGTACTGTTGAAAACTGTTTTTTTTTTTTGTATTGAATAATCTATTCATCGAGAATCAAGTCAATCTTTTCTATTTACCCCATTGCGCCCGCGACTCTAGTTAGTTCGGGCACTCTAAATGTGTTATATCTGGCACATAAGTTATACTTAGTTATACCCATTTATTTGACCACGCAAACTAAGCCGCAAGTAAAATCTAACATCAAAATGAAGTATGAATCTAACAATACTATATTATATTGAGGTCAGTCGTGGCGCAGGGGCACAAAGTGTGCCTGTAAATCGATTGGTTGTGGGTTCGATCCCCACTCGAGGAGATGAAATACTTATTTACATTTATATTTCTTCGTTCTGGTGTCGAGGGGCAAGCGCGGCGTTGAGTTCCGCCACTCAATCCGCCTCCAGAAATTGGCGGAAAGTGGGGAACTGTCTTAACACTAGGTTCCCTCTGCCTACCCTGCTATGTGCAAGATAAAAACATAGTGCTGGAGAACAAAAAAAAAAACAATACTATAGTGAACAAAACACTTACCTCATTCTCATTATAAAAAAAATTGGGACAAAGTCTTAGCAAATTACCCTAAGCTTAGGACCTTTGTGCAGAAGGCGTGTTTCGTATTTCAGGTAATTATAACGCACCGGTTACGACCCTTGGTCTTGTATACAAATAAGATATTTCTATATTATTTATTTATATAGATAATGTTGGGAATTCGTATTATCGTGTACGTACAAAATAATTAAATTCATTTCGTCCCACTGAAATAATATTACTGGTAATATTATATTGGATGATTTTGTTTATTTTGTTTAACATTTATTATTTTGTGCTGTTTATTGTTGTTACATAGTGGACGATCTGTTTTGTAATATTTTACTCATACATACATACATACATTATGTAGTCTAATTGCTTTGGGGTTTGAATAGAAACCATATTAAGGTTCCCTTATTATGGTTATCATATTATTAATATTTATATATATAGTGGCCGTCGTGGCGCAGGAACACACTGCACAAACGTGCAGATATAAACTCGACGGTGGAGAGTCCGATTCCCCCTCGGCGTATGAAATATTAAAAATTTTCATTTCCTCGTTCTGGTAAAGAGGCAAAGCGCGGCGTTCAGTACTGCCACTCATCAAGCAATGTATGCATAAATTGGCAGAAAAAGAGAAACAGAAGGGTCCTAATGGGAAACGTAGTGTCTTAACACTAGGTTCACAGGCTCCCTCTGCCTACCCTACTCTATGTATCCGCATCAGTACCCTGACGCGGATACATTGCACGGCAGTGGAAATATTTGTATATCAAAGTGTAGAAATATAAATATATCGGACCCACAACCAAAGCGTTAACTGTCAGACGCTGTCCCACTACGCTATGATGACCACAAACTATTAATCATCAAAGGTCAATTATACTTAGAAACTCTAAATACACAGAATTTAAAACATTTTAAGGATACATAATTTAGTAGGTACTCTTCCAGGATTTATATAAGCCAAATCAATTAAGAATAATTTGATTCTAGGTGCCAGAGGTTGACGTTAATTGACGTTTTATGGTTCCATACTCGGAGGATCCCAGTTTTATTACCTTTTGTAAAGGTAGCGATCTACTCGTAATGCATTTCAGAAATACTTATGTATGTATATTGTCCAGTGACGCCGACACGTCAATACAGCATATACGCTGTACCGTTGCGCTGTAAACGCGACGGTTGTGGGTTCTATTCAAATTCAGGGGGACGAACTATTGTAATTTCCTTGCTCTGGTGACAAAATGCGGCGATGAGTCTCGCCACTCAACACGTTATGTCTCGAAAGTTGGCCAGAATGCCTTGACACTAAAATCCCTCTGTCTACCCTTCTGTGGCAAAAAGAAGCTACTTTAATTGTTTCAGTTATGTACGTATATTAGTTTATTAAATGAGTGACGGAACTCAACGCCGCATTTATAATAAAGAAAATCAAATTTAAAAAATATAAAAAGAACATCATACTAAACACACCTCATTCTACAAGCTGATGTTACGACACGCTTCACTTAGTGGATTTCGAGAATCCCGAATCGCGTCTCGCGATCGGAATGGCAACGCTGAGCGAGATCAATGCGATTTGGAGATATACTTGAGAGAACGAGCCATTTGATACTGTTATACTGCTTGTATAAAGAATTAAGATATAACTTAAAGTTTTGTTATGTAGGTGGAATATTTTTGGAACTCTTTTAGCTTTACGATGAAATGAAAATAGAAAATATTTCATTTGAAGGTGTGTGAGTGAAAATGCAATCCATCCAATTAACTTAGATATAGGGCGGAAAATGGGGTACGGGAGACGTTTAATCGGAAGGAAGTGTTTTAGCACTGGGTTCCTTAGTTTCCCTCGGCCTACCCTGCTCAGTGCGGGTTTTTTTTATGCAAAAAAACAAGGCAAACGAGCGTTTGGGTCACCTGATGGTAAGTGATTACCGCCGCCCACGACCCCGTGCAACACCAGAGGAGCTACAGTTGCGTTGCTGGCCTTTAAGGTGGGTTGGACGCCGGAACCCGGCATTACCTGATGCGAAACGCAGTGGCACCGACTACTTAACGTCGGTTTTAAATGCCGGGGGTGGTAATGATCCGGTCGAGTCTGCTCATGCGTGTTGCCATTGCTGGCGACGTGACTCTACCACACGTACTTCAATCGCCTCTTACGACACCACCAGTACCAGGATGATCCTATTCTAGGCCGGGATCGTGTGATTCCGGCCTAGAATAGGCCGGGATACAGTGTGAAGCTACAAAAAAATACTAGGCTTACTATATCAATTGAAAAGTAATATTTTAGAATGGCCAGTTAAAAAAAAAGTAGGTTCAAATGGCAACAAACTTAAACTTTTAATTTTCTCTCACTCTTAAAATAATCGAAGAGACATTGCAATCGCCAAAATGACTTCTATTGTTTAAGACAGTCTCAAAAATCTTGGCCAGATTTTTTTCATTGTATCACTTTTTATTTACTTTACTATTATTTTTTTGCCATAATTTTTGGCAGCATTGTCTCTGAAAACCTGTTGTCCTCGCAATAATTAAGAAACTTTAGATCCAGAAACCATTTGTATTATTAAGAAGTATACAAAAAATTCTAATTATTTTAATTTCAGTTTCATATAGAGACTGAAATTAAAATAATGTATTTTTATGAAAAATACTGTTTGTTGTGGCAGTTTTAATTAAGAGAGAGCGATATTAAAATAGTAATTCCCGTATCCTTTAGTGTTGAGACTCCTGTGTGCTTTTGATCTCACACAGTTTGTTCTAACTGTTGTTTTTATTAATTAATATTTAGTTGTCTGGTCCGGTGAGGTTAATTGTAGCATAAAAATATGCCAGCACGTATAAACTTATCACTTTTCTATTACAATTCCTCACACATGAAATACTTGAATTACTTAAAGAACTATTCAGCAACTTTAAAAGTAAATATGTAAGTATGAACTTACATATTTACTTTTAACTAATATACTTGAGGCCAGTCGTGGCACAGTTCGATTCCCAAACGAAGAAATTTAATATATCATATATCATAGGATAAAACGTGCCACTAAAAAATAATGACACTACCTGCAATAAAAATCCTCATTCGAAAAGCAAAACCCATGTCATAGGTACCTACATAGAGCCATAATTCCATCTGTAATATAAGAGAAAGCTTTAAAATACGCCAAAGGTTGGTACGTCTAGTTCATGTATCGCTATCGTGGCACGATTAAATAACGCGATAACTCGTACAAGCTACGCGCTTAATGGGTTATTTCATGCACCTATCTAATAAAATATAAACCCCGTGTTCAATATTATGATAATACAGTGTATTGTAGTTGCTGAATTAGGTTTATATTGGAAAACTGTAGTTAAAATGAGATTAGATATATTGATTGGAAATAAAATATGTAATCGTATTCCTATGGAATAGAACAACCGGTCACATAGCGCCATATCACGCTGGTCTCTCTCGATAATTTACTTTACAAAGTAATATAGATACTATTAATATTTATATTTTAATACACAACTTGAACTTATATCCGTAAGCAGCAAAAGAATGAACATTTCGTTTAATAAAAAGACATTGATAAAAAAATAATAGCTATTACTGATTCGACTCCAGGTATGTTCTGTAAGAAAATGAAACCGCTGGTTTCATCATTTATTATAACGTTATAATTTTTTTCTTATTCTAAAGCAGCGGTTAACGAAAATATTTCAAACAATTTAAATTTAACAGATAAAGCGAAATTCCGATTTAACTGATAAAAAACCGTGTGGGCGTTTCAATTACATACCGTCCGTTAGGAAAACAGGCCTTATGCCGTATACTTGATTTCGTAGAGTCGACTGTAGACACTTGTTGGTTAATAAAAATCCAGTGTAGGGTAATAAAATGTTTATGTGAAACGAGGGCAAATTGCGATTTATATAAGTGATTAACTGGTGTGGTTGAGTGGAGAGCGTGTAATCAGCGACAATACGCTACTTTAAATTCAAATTCTATCGATAGCTAATAGTGAGGCCGTCGTGGCGCAGTAGGACAGCATCTGACTGTAAATTATGGTTGTGAGTTCGTTCTTACTCAAAGATATGATTATATTCAACACGCAATGCCAGAATAGGGATCAGAAGTGTCTTAATGGGAACGGGGCGTCTTAACACTTGGTTCCCAAGTTCCCTCTATCTACTCTGCCATATGAATACATCATGTACTTTCTTTTCCTTGCTCTAGTTGATAAAACGCGGCATTAAGATCTAACCCTACACATGCAATGTTTCGAATTCGAGCAGAAAGTGGGCAGCGTAGTGTTTTAACATTAGATTTTGTTCTCATATTACCGTGCTATAAGGAAAAAAGCGTGAACCTGCAATTTATAGTCGATATAGGAGATTAAAGTACCTATAAGAGACGATTTTTGTCTAAAGCTAATTCTTAAGGCTTAATTTTATTATTTTCTATACGAACATTCTAAATTAATTATAAGAAGAACGCTTGCTAATGTTGTATGGGTGTTGTTCTGTGCGACCACAAGCTTGCCACTGTATTGAGATGAGAGCGGTTTGTGGTAGTGGCTATTTACATTGCATAAGTTTATGTTCACACGTTTTAACTAGAATTAAAATATGTTTATTACATAGAAAAGTAACTATAAATATTAGTAAATTATTAATTTAGTTTTTATTATACATAGTAGTAATATTATGCAAGTATAATGAAAAATAAATTAACAATTTAATAATATTTATCGTTACTTTTTTGTTTAATAAAAATTGTTTTTATACAAAAAAAATCTAGTATAAATTCAAAAAATTGTACCATTTTTATTATATAGTTATGTAATAGTAATTTTGCCTTTACATATACGTCGATATGTGTTGATACACTATGTAATATTACAAGGGTGTTGGTCGGTCTGTGCGACCACAAGCTGGTCATTCTGCATTGAGTTGGGAGCGGTTTGCGGTAGTGGCTGTTAACATTACATAGGTATACATTTAGATATAATATATTAATTAAATCAGTTTATATTATTTTATTATTAAGAAAAGGATAATATAAATAAATAATATTAATCACATAGATATAATTGATAAGTAATAAACATTATTATTAAATCAAAAACTTAAAATATCTAAAGTTAAGATTAGCTTTAAATTTAATACATAATAGCTATGTGGTTTATATAGTAAGTAGTATTTAAAAGCTGAAGAACTCTTAAAGTGTGAAAACTTAAAATTTTAATTTCTAAAGTACATTTTTAAAAGTTAGGTATAACAGCATTTTGGGCACTGTGCCAGTTTTTCTCAGCAAAACTGCTTGCTTGTAAACTTCCCGTCATACTGACAATTCAGATTTTCTGCATGCCTAATTGATTGACCTAACAACGACTTGATTAAAATCATGGCTTTTATATATAAACACCACGTTGTATCCCGCATACAGCAGGATAGGCAGAGGAAACCTGGGAACCTAGTCTTAAGAAACTCCGTCAATCATTAAGACACTTTCGTTCCCCTCCTCATGTATATATTTTTTCTCTATGTAATAATTTAACACTATGTTATATTACTTGTACGAGTACGTATACACAGTGTCTTGATCTAACAACTAATCGAACTAATAGCACTGCATTTTTTTTTTCAATTTTATAAAAAGTTAGTTTAAATGTAACTAACTTGTCAAGTCCTTAAGAACACAAAAGTTTTATTCTCCGTGTCGTATCACACAAAATAAATATTATTTTTAATCTATACTTTTTTTATACTAAAATATACAATTTTAAATAAATTTAATTCCAAAGAACGAATTTTTGTTCTGTTTTTTAATATGTTATTTTGCATGTTTACTTAGCCTGTAAGTAATGATTTTTAGAATAAGATATACTATTGTAATAAACAACATTGATTTCCTTATAAAAATATTAAGCATTATATATACATAGCTTTTAGAACTTAATATATTATAAACATAAACACTACAACACTAAAAGGTACACCTGCTAATAATTAAAAAAAGCGTACAATTTTCAATCAACATTTTGAATATATTTCATGGCTACCAAAAAAACATTGATCTAATGGCAACAATGAAGATTAGAAACATAAAAAACTGTAGAAATCTAATCAAAAACGGCATTAGGCTCCACGCCTCCAACGTCTAGAACGCGTTAAGTCCCGCCTACGTAGTGGAATGGTGTGTGTTACAAGACGTCGCGTTACAATATTATGTGGGACGGTCTAAATATAAAAGTAAGTAAAATATTTATACCTAAAGTTATAATGCCAAATTTTAAAATGATTTTTTTTTCATACGTTAGAATTTACAAGTGGAAAAAAGCCAACTTTGTAGAATTTTAAACTAATAAGTTAGCAGCAATACGTATCTTTAAAAAATATTATATTATTTAACTAAAAGTAAAGATATATTAATAAATAAAAATACTCGTATAAGTCATATAATTAATATTAGCAAAAATAATAAGTAAAATAACAAGCAATTCCACCACCCGCCATGTCCCATAACTTAGATCAAATATCCATGATCACTGTACCATAAAATATGGTCGAAAACTGTAACCGACGGTAATTACAAGCAAGACATGTGAACCTATTATATATAGATTAAGGTAAAAAAGCTTATTAACAAAAAAGATAATTTAAAGAGATAAACATTATAAGCGGGATTAAACGAAGAAAGAGAACTTTCTTGTTTAAAACAATTTTTCGATCAAAACTTAGTCTTTAAGTTGGAATAAATAAAGAAAAGCTAAAAAAAATATTTCTAGGCTATATTGGTATGAATTTTTGATTATGGTGTTTCGAACGTGCCAGTTGAGCTCATATCACTTCGTCAATTTCACGTTGTGTGGAGAAAACACGAAAGACCGTACTACCGGTTGGACTATATTAACACTATGTAGTGTTAGACAAGTCAAAAGAACTTTTTTTAAATCAATTTATCGCGCTGATATGTTTCTAAAAAACATTTTTTAGCTCGATGATATCAATTTACTAAGAAACTTAATATTTTACATATAAAAGAATCATTCAGATTTCCACAACAAATTGTTCTTTTGTAGTAATACAAGTGTTGGGGCACTAAATATAAATTAAATATTTGAAGAACTTACCACTAAAGTGCCTAAATCACATGACAAGAAAAATTGTGAAATATTAAATTTAAAAAAATATTTACGGTTTAAAAAAATAGCTGACTTAGTTAAAACACTTCATGTTAGATAATTTATGTCTAGCATGCCCTCATACATCTTTGTATGTTTAATCAGTTTGATCTATTGGGTATCTTGACACCGATCTGATAGTGGAGAAACTTATTTTTGTTGAAAATGCTTACAAGCCGTTCTAGTTATACTCCACATGTTAAAGCACGTGGCTACGCTTCCAATAAATGATTATTGGCATTTACTATATTATTAATATTGATTTAAACAATATTAACCATTGTTACTAAAAATAGGTACCTAGCGAGTGAAATACATAGATGTTTCACTTCTTTCCATGCTATTCCCGTCAGTCACTCTGCTCCCCTCTTTTTTTTAGATGAAAATGAGTACCTCCAAGTGGATTTCGTCAGTCATAGAAATCCTAGGACTTGCTAATGCGCTGTGAATCGGTGTCTGGTATATTTACAGAACATTTTAATATCGATATAATGTAATTTTAAAAACAAATATTTTAAGATAAATCAGATCAGATCAGTACTGCTCATTATTTTTTCGTTCAAGCTGTAAAATAATTATTGTGTAATATAACTAAGAAAGATTTATAGCGCATTAAGATAGGAACTCATGCCAAATTAGTTACTCTCAGTTTCTCATATTAGTAATCAATAAAGAGTTTAAAGTTTTGCTTCAATTAGTAATTTAGGTCTAATAATAGCGTAAGATTTTAAATCATTTAGAAAAATAATTAAAACTTACAAAATGTTTTTTATCGAAAAAAATATGCTATATATGATAATATCACAGTATAATGGTATTATATCATGTATCCTTTAATGTACTACTTATTAGAATAGACGAATCGACAGAGGTATACAGTGACCGTCGAGTTTCGTGATCCGTTCTCTCTGGCTGCCCCGCTGAGGAAAAAATGTGAAGCTAAAAAAAATACAAATACCCATTCAATTCTAGATTGTTAATTAATTGATTGTTGGTACTTGTAATAACATAAGTACCTACTTAATTTCAGCAACGATATTATCTATATATATAAAAGGACTTGTGCTGACTGACTGAGGTAAGACGCACGCAGAGCCGTAACCGCTAATGGTAGAAACGTGAAATTTGGGCAGATGTTTATTTTCATATTCTGGACATCCACTAAGAAGGGAATTTAAAAAATTTTAACCCTAAAGGGTTGAAATAGGGTTTGAAAGTTTGTATGGAAAAAAATTTAAATCTGCACCGATTTTTATAAAATTTGAAATTCAGACTCTTAAAAATATTTTATTGAACACGTGTTTCATGGTTTTTAAGAATTCACCCCCTAAGGGTTCAAATAAGGGTTTGAAAGTTTATATGGAAAAATCTTTAAATTGCCATCGATTTTTATAAAAAATTTAATTCAGACTTTTAAAAATATTTTATTGAACACGTGTTTCGTGGTTTTTTTAGAATTCATTCCTAATAAGCGGGCGAAGCCGCGCGCGCCCTCTAGTTAAATGATAAAAAGTTAGTTGTTTTTTTTTACTTTTTAATCAATAAGAAAGCTGTTTTGTTTTTAAACTAAAAGCAATTTAGAATTTGCATACATTTGTAAAGCCTCTATATTCATATTTTAAATATAAAATGATAACTAAATATAAGGAAAAAGAAAACGGGGTGGAAAGTGGAGAACAAAGAAGCATAAATATTTTTAAGTAAGTAATTAATTATATCTATATGCATTCAATATATAAAAGGCCTAGATAAAGATAAACCTTTAACTAGCTGAATATAAGACATTTATCATTAAAAATTAAATTAGCTTCACGCTTCACGCAGGCAGAGGGAACCTAGTGTCTCCAGAATTCGGAGGAAAATGGCAAACGAAACTTGATGACTTAATGGATATGGAGTATCTTATCAATAATTCCCAGGTTCCCTGTGCCTACCCTCCTATGCACGGTATACAACGTAAAGCTAAATAAAATAGTAAATTATTCATTATTCAAAACCTTCCAATTTCATTATTCAGTAAACTACATAGTTTTTAAAATATTAACCATAATAAAATCGAATCTAGGAATTTCTCGACGATTATATAAAATTCATTTAGGCAGTGTAGTCGCAGCTATCGTTAACTTAATGGTTTAATATTTTAAATGTACAAAACCCAGGCAGTATACTAATAAACTGTAATTTAATGAACAGAGTGTTATGGCAGAAAAACGAAGTCGGTGCACTAATGATGGGTAACGCAAAGCTGGAATTACACCGCGCCGTGTGAGTGCAAAAACTGTGATGTTATTAAATTTATTAAAGCTAATGAGTCATCGGCCCAGTGCTTTTATAATGTAAGGAATGGCTGGCACAGTCATAGCGGAGGTGGGACGAGGTTGATATGCAAATTGTTTCTGGGTTCAATCCCTTATGTAGTGGTAGATGCCTATATCTATTTATAAACTGTAGCCGCAACTTTGTTTGTGTGGAATTTAAGACGTAAAATCGGAAATTCTGTTATTTTCGTTTTTGTAAGAGTTTGGAGAAGAATTCCACTTAGAGTTTCTCTACATTCTTTCTGCTTCGCATATTTAAACATGCCATATTTAAACTTTTTAAGTGGTTTACTCTATATGTTGTCTATCAATCACGCATTAACTGAACAATTTTATCGATACATAAAAAATATTTAAAGTGTCTGTCTGTGATTTTAAATTAACCATGTTTTGGTTTTTATTTACACGATACTAAAGCACAAATTATTAAAAAAAAATGTCTGTCTGTCTGCATTTCTGTTTGTCTGGGAAAATTTTCAGAACAGCACAAGATTTCAATTACTATGTAAGTAGTACTTTATAGTTATTATATAGTATTATTTACATAGTAATTGAAATCTTTTGCTTTTCTGAATATAGTACTTTTATTTATTTTTTTCTAATCTGATTATTTTTTTTAAAATACACCTAAATAATATTAAATTAATATTAGTACAAAAAAGGGCCGAAAGTATATATTATACCTACAGATTTAGTTTGCATCGTTAAGAAAAGTAATTAAGTAAAGTTTGAGAATGATGAGTAAATTATTTTGTAGCTCAACAAAAACTAAAACTTTGATATTAGGGAGACCTACCTCCCTAATTTCAACTTTGTATTTCTAGTATAAAAATTTAAATTCTTGAACACCAATTTATACGTACATTACAGATTTCACACTATGTTATAATTTAATACCAATAGATTTATGTGAGATAATGACACAAATATAATAACATAGTAGCTGAATTTGCAATTATCTTTAGTCCTTCATTACATTTCACATGGTGATTCATATTTTATGGAAACTTTATTTAAGATTCTTCTACACAAATCTTGCTATTATATACATATACTTGTATTTTACCCAATAATTTTTTGCATCACACTTTAAAATAATAAAATTATTTCCTTAGCCTCATCCTAAGACACGAGTAAATGGTAGTGGAACATTATTTAACTGAAAACGTATTGGTTATGAGTTCGTTCTGAATCTGCGGAAGACAAGGCACAGCGTCAAATTTCGCCAATAAACACGCAACCATTTCGGACAGAAAATGGAGAAAAGTGTCTTAAAACCAGTTTATCCCAATCCACCAGCTAATCACATCACTAAGGCGTTTCCGCAGAACACAAAGATATATGTATAAGACATTAAATACAACCAACATTAAGACACAAGTCTTATAAAGCATACTTATTCATGTGGTTAGTGCAATAACTTCAGCTGCATAGTACCGGATCTACGTAATAAACATCATTGTCAGAATATGTTAACTTGGATACGGAGCGCTTTAAGCGAGACGTTGACAGTTAAGCAAAATATATTGAACATTCTGAATTGTTCACAAAATTGTTGCATGGAACTAGTTAACGTTAGTTTACCTAAAATCCGGATAGTTATCTAAAATCTCGCATTAATAGAATTTTAGTTAAGTTGTTTACTAAATTAAATAGTTGTAACGCGAACGCTATGGTGTTTTATTGTTCCTTAAATGTCTTTTGTGTTTACGATTTTTTATTATATGTGTATATGTTTGGTTGAGGCCAGTCGTGGCGCAGTGGCACAAAGTGTGACTGTAAAACCGACTGGTTGTGGGTTCGATCCCCACTCGAGGTGATGAAATATTTACTTAAATTTATATTTCCATTTCTTTGCTCTGTTGTCGAGGCAAAGCGCGGCGTTGAGTTCCGTCATTCAACATCAATGCCTCCAGCTCGGCGGAAAGTGGGGAATAAAGTGTCTTAACACTAGATTCTCTCTGCCTACACTGCTGAGTGCGGGATACAGGATGGAGCTGATTTAATTTAATTTACTCATAAAATATGACTACATCATAACAAATCGACGAGCTTTATTTAAATTTTGTAAGAATAATAGATTAACATATTATGGAGAGAGCAATGCTCGGCATTTCGACCTGGTCAGCGGGAAGCCGCTGAATACAGATAAATGGAAAAAAATATCCTTGTTTACACGATAATGTTAAGTTAATATGTCAATACTACTTGATTGATTATTTCAAAGCCTTCCTATTTTACCAATATATAGAAATACGAGTTAATCGATACTGCTTCACTCCCTCATATAACCGTCCATATGCATAGTTATACATTTTTCACGGTAGCCGTCATGACCACAGAAACTAATTATTCTGACACCTATTTCTCACAATTTGTTTTTTTTTTCTGGGAGGGAATGGCCTTCAAGTATATTTTTGTAATTTAATAATTTGATTCTAGCAATAATTTACAGTGTTGCTTTATAATATAATGAATGTATTGTAATAAAAAAAATCAACAAAAACTACTTTGTGCATACCTCGTCTTCGTTACTACTTCGTTATATATAGAATGTTATAGTTCTAGTGTGTTCATATTAATATATAATTATAAATTGATAACATATTAAAAAAACAATATTTATATAAGCATAATAGAGTTATAATCGCACAAAAGCGCTTCAAAATTTATCAAATACTTATTCACTTAATAATTTAGAGACTTGATCAAATGGTTCTAGCCAATAAGACTACTACGTGCATTTTAATTTTAAAATTCATATAATATTAACACAGTGCAAGACGATCCACATACACACGTTTTTATGTTATTCAAAATTATAAGTCATTACGGCTTGTATATAAAATTTTATTATAAAGAATGATATAAAATTCCCGCAACTCTTCTTATGACAGTGACAGATATGGCCATGTTATTTGATGTGAGATCTAGTTTTTGTAGGCATTTTCGTTATTACCGCTAATGGAATTATGCTTTATCTTTTAGTTTTAGAGACTCCGACTTCTTGGTGATGCATGTTATAATTAGAGTAAATCATCATAGAGCTCAAAAACATTTTAGCATGAAATAGGTACGAGTGCCTGATTGTATGTATCTGTATACACGATGGTCGTAGGTTCGATTTTCATTCAAGGATTTTAATTATTTTTATTTTTACGATCTGTTAATAGGACAAAGAGCTAAATTTAATTACGCTACTAAACATGCAATATCTTGTAAATTGTGCGTATAGTGGGCGTTATTAGCATATGATTATGTATGTTTAGCATTATTTCAAAGAAGCTATTACCACATAGTAATAGCATGCAGTATCCGAATTTTACTTTTATTGGCATTCATCAAATGAAATAAAATATTTTATAGACCAACATTCATTTTGGTTTTAAGCCGACAACCGCATTATCAGAATTGAGTTTAATTTAGTAACTTTAATAATACTTATTTAAATATTTATATAAAATATAATGAATTTACTCAATGATCAAAATAATTAAGTTTAAATCACCAAAACAATAAATAACGATTATCAACCTGAAACATACTTAAATTACATAAAGAAACCCCGAGATTTAATTATAAAGAATAATTCAACACAATTCATTCATACCACGTAGGTATATAATGATGAAATCACTCGACTATCGTATTAAAATCAGAAATGAGAGCAATCGATTTTTCGGCATTCAAATAATGCTTTATTGGTAAATAAGAAAAACGGGGAATCGATTCGATTTTTTAATTAAAATCGAGACAAGTGCACGCGATTCAAACATCGCTGCGGTCGAACACAATAAAATGCTGACTGAAATTCGCAATACCATGAAAATAGATGGTGCTCTGAATAATTTGGCGATTTTTAAAAGAATAAAACCCCGCCGCGTCACATTGACCCTCGTAAACCTAAGGATTTACATTTCTATACTACCATATGAAACTCAGTGTAATATATGTGATGATGCTATCGTTTTTAAAAATTGAATTTGAATATAGCTATGAGTAGTTACTATATTGTTAAAAGTTTTTTAGTATTGTTAATTATAAAAGTGAAAAAAAAACAATTAGCAAAACTAATTATTAAAATAAATAAGAAGGCGTAAATCACATTTTTCTATGAAATCCAGAAATTATAATCCAAGATTAATAACGCATACTTCAATAAAAATTACATTAATGGTGAACAAATAATTTTGCAAATAACCTAATGTTTTTTATAAATAGAATTATCAAATAAACATAAAAATATAATGATTTATGTTTAAATAAAACGCTCGAACCGTAAAAATAATTAGAACATACGTACTTACTGTAAATAGAGAAGTAAAGCAAACCTACTTCAACTTAAAATATAGAAACATTTTCATTGAGTAAATATTTCCTTTTATATATTATATATTTTATTTCTAAATGCCATTCACCATCTATCTGGTTATAAATACGACAGCGCCTTTTCGCTCTAAAGGTTTTCTGGAAATGATGGCTACTTAACGATACGGCCCCCATTTTGAACATTTTTTTTAATATTATGCATTGATGTATATTCTATGTATATTAGGTATGTATATACCGTAGCGTTGACTACCCCGCTAGGCATAAAGCGTGAAGCTAATTAAGTTAAGTTAATATAGTGTGGTGAACAATTTATATTAATACGTGAAGCAGAAATTTTGGACCCCTTTTTACGAAAATAACGCGGACGGAGCTTGTATGTATGAGAAGTGCAAAAAAAATATATATATTTTTCAATAATAATCCCTATAAAGTATATTAAATCAATAAATAAAACAATACATAGGTACACTACCATGCACTTGACTATATTTACACTTATATGTTTATAAAGCGGCATACACGTTGCTATGGCAACGCCAACGCGTGTTATTATACATGTCAATTGGTTCTCTAATAATAATAAATACCTAATACACTCAATAAAAAAAAAAACTCTAAACAAATGTAAGTAAGTCTTATTTACTGTTAAATAAAGACGCTACGGGCAAATGGTTAAAACATTTAAATAAAATCCAAGCCTCCCACGCGTATCACGCACGTAACCACTTGTTTTATAGACGATTTATACTGCTGTATTAGGCAAAGTTGCTTTAATTTTACTGTTTATTTTCACTGATAATTATGCAATAAATTGGAATATATATATATATATATATATATATATATATATATATATATATATATATATATATATAGTTTAAATATATTAAATATCACTATAAATTATATATTATTTAAATTTATATTTCCATTTCTTCGCTCTGGTGTCGAGGTGAAGCGCGGCGTTGAGTTCTGCCACTCAACACGCAATGCCTCCAGAATTCGGCAGAAAGTGGGGAACGGAGCGTCTTAACATTAGGTACCCTCCGCCTACCCTGCTGTGTCCGGGATACTGCATAAAGATGATTTGATTTAAATATCACTATAATTTTATCAATCAATTTAATTTATTAATAATACATAGGTGTTTCTTGCGACTTTGCTCGCGTAGTGAAATTGAAATAAGTAAGAGTTGTGTACAATTCTCTCATTAACGACATAAGCTACATCATAACGAGATGTAATATAGTCTAATGGACTGTGTGTTTATCGAGGATCAACACAAACATAGTATATCAATTCGAACCAGTAGTTACTGAGATTTAGCGCTCTCCACCAAACAAACTCTTCTGCTTTAAAATTTTAGTATCATTTTACCAGTGTACAGACCAGATTTAAACTCTTTCTTCTATTCTCCAAAATCATGAGACAAGATACCTGAAACAAAAAAATATATATAAACGTTATTTCTCGAGAATTTCAATAAATCTTAAACAATTTGTCATAAATTTTGTTATCAGTTGAAACTGGATCGTTTCTCATTATCCCTTGATTAAATCTTGGACCTAATGGATTCTAACCTTTCACAAATTTAATTTTCCTTTCGACCTTCGTTAGCCGTTTTACTGATGCCCGCTCGATATCGACCAATTAGGCATACGTTGGAAAATTGCTTGAAGTTTAAATGAAAAAGTTACATTTTCCATTTATTTTTTCGTAACTTTCACGTTTCATATATCGACAGCCACAACAAGAAAGAGGCAATATTTTTAACAGTAAGAAACAATATATTATTTGTAAAAGTATAATTTTATTGGAAATAAGTAGTTACATATAACTTGTAAATATTAAATTATATGACTTTGATTTTGTTTAAAATATTGCCTCTACTTTGTTGTGGTTGCCAACTAATGAAACGTGAGAAACATTGTATAGGAATATCAATAATTTGATGTAGATATATATAATTTTTTTAATGTCAATTAATTAACCGGACTGGACCGGAGAAGTATCAGCGCAAGTAAATCCACGGGACTTAAGTAGAATTGGTAATGCAAAATATTTTATAAATTTAATACCTATCTTTCAGAAATATATATGAAGTAAAATTTTAAAAAAGAGGTTTCCAATTCTACTGCATATTTTATTTTTCTTTTTATGTATATGGCATGCAAATGGAAGTTGCTGACTTTTTTATGTGGGTTCATATAAAAAATACTAAGTTTTTTTTTAAACATTTTTAAAGTGTTATTCCACACTTAGGAAAGAAAAATACTTACTTATTAAGAAACTTGTTTATGTTGTTGTACTGTAGGGAGATTTTTTACAAATTTCCGCTACCCAAAGATAATTACTAAGAATTATCGTTTGGCAAGAGAGAATACTATTTTTTTAAATATTTTTTAAACATTTTTAAAGTCTTATTCCACACTTAGGAAAGAAAATTTCCATACAGAGATACTAACAACATAAATAAGTTGTAACAGGCGTATAAAAATTTCGACGCAGCTTGGCGAGAACGCATGGCTTAGTGGTCAGAGCGCTTGGTCAGTTTCCTGGAGGCGCGGGTTCGAGTCCCGCTGCGTTCAAATTTTTATACGTTTTCTAAATAAATACTAAGTTCCCAATTTTTCTCTCCCTACTCTGCTATGTTCGGAATACAATGCGAAGATAAAATAAATAAATTAATTATCTTTATTTAAGTATATGTCAGTACATATTAAAATATATTTTTTAGTTTTCGTCTAAGTTTATATATGTTTTTAAGTCGGTATGTTTTGTTTTAAATAACTTTCTAAAATGCAGTGCACACTTTATATAAAGACAATAAAAAGACGGCGCACTTTATGACGTTGTAAACAGTGGACGTCACAAAGAGATAAAAAAATGTTTTACCATTAACACCTCTATTAATCTAGTTTATTTTTTTAAATACCAATTATAAATACTCAAATCAAATAACGTATTGCGTATATGTACATAGAAGTAGGTACCTGCTTTATAAAAAAGTCAGCCGCTATGCTGCTGAGCCACTCGACTAGCCCTAATTTTGATAAATAAAACTAAAACACTGACGATCAGGTATATTTATTTTTCACTTTGTAATAAAAAAAATATTATTAATAATTATTTTTTTAGAAAATTCCTATATTATCCCCTATAAGCAAAAACAAAATGTTTATTAAAGTCAAATATATAAATAAAACTAAAATTAATACAAATTATTTTTGAAATTATAACAAGGGGTATGACAGGCTAAAGACAGAAAATTAAATTATTTAGAAATAAAATGCCTTTATAAAAGGTTTTTACGTATAATGATGTCATTCACATTTTAATCAGATTATTTTACATTTCGTACATCGCAATGGCGTTTTTTTATTGAATTATATATTCATTTTACGATTTAATTTTAAAACAAAGTCTAATATTTCTATTGTAATCATATGTTTGAATTTATTTTTATCATTTTTAAGTGTTTTCCCACACTAGAAAAGAAAAATACCTTTTAGAAACTTGTAATAAGCTAAACGTGCAGGATTTCATTTTCCAAGAGCCACTGGTTCAAATCCCGCCACGTTCAAATCTTATACAATTCGAAATATATATACAGCATCAAATGAATATTATATCTAAGTAGGTACTACTTAGATATAATATTCATTTGATGCTACACAAATTTGTACTCTTTTATAAAACAAGTTAAATGTATGTATACTGAAACACTATTACTTAAAATTTTTAACTGCACTTGTACCTACGCAATATTAAAAAAAAACCATAATATCGACATGACATTCTTACTATGAAGTTGCCCAAAAAGATCGAGGTAGCACAAAAATAGACCTTCAAAAAACCTTCCTTTAACTCTTTTAAAGATACTGTGTATTAGTAAGCATATCAATAATATAACTTGTTCAACTAACCCGAAAAACCGATTAAATATTACGTTACTAATATTACAAATGTTAAGGTTTTTAATTACAGATATTTGTTCCACAAACGAAAAATCTACTAACCAAATAAGGAAAAAATACCATAATATGCCTTAGACATCAGAATAGCACATAAGATACAATTTATGTAAGGATGTTGTATAATTTGGTTATAATTTATCAACACGTTTAAGCAAGTGAAGAAGTGTTTGTATCGATAGTTTTAAATAAAAACATTTTCAGAACAAAACATTATATCCCCTCCGGGGGGGCCCTCATGCTTTTTACGCGACCTTCCTCCAGTATCTTTGATATTGTGTTTTCGAAGCTCAACCGAGGTCTTCCTCTACCTCTCTTACCACTCACTTTTTCATCATAAATCTTTTTTGCCATACCAAAACCAACCAGATAAGCACGTTCTTCTTCATTCTCACCGTGACATCCTCATGTACACAGTGTACAAGAATGGCAGGTACTAGACCGACTTACATTAATAATGTTACGCGATTTCTTTTAATAATGTTGTAAAATTATTATTAATTTTCAATTAATCAAATTTACCCTACATTACATACAATTCCTGAAATCATAAAACAACGACGAATTAAATTTTACTCAAGAACATTCTAAATATATTAGCAAAAGCTCATATAAAAATAGCATTAAAGTAAAAGCAATAAAGTTGTGATTAGCATTTAATGGTAACTAGTTTCAAAGGGAACCTTTTCCTCGAAGTCGTAATAGTTGGTGCTAGTGTGAACTATTATAAGCGTATTTGCATAAAGTAATTGCACAAGTAAGGCTGCGACTTCGACACTATCGGTGTAATATCTCAAATAGCTATAGCCAGCAGTTTTTATTAGATATTCTTATTAGGGTTAAGGCGCTGTGTCTTTAAGTCCAACAATGTTTTTTTTATATGAAATTTATATATATTTAAGTACTTATAAATATAAAAAAATATAGATAATATTTTTTTCTTAGGCAAGGTGGATCGAAAATCAAGTGAACGTAGCGCGACAGTTGCTGTATACGGGAAACGCTGAAAACTAATTGTAACATAACATAATATAAAAAAAAAGTCTTTATTTCACACCAGAAAATTACAAATAAATTATACAAAAAAATGTGAAAAGGCGGTGAATTGTCATGGACATCATTTTAAGGCTGACACAATGATGATGAATTCTCTATTTATAAATAAGTATTTATTAATATATATTATGTAAACGTTTAAAAAGAAGTGGCATAATAAATTATTTATTTAAATTCACCTGTTATGCCTGTAGGAAACGTAAAACTGTTTAAAAAACAAACAATTTACAATACATTTTAAACAATTTAATCTCAGTTCGTTCCATGATCGACCGAAAGATTTAAACGAGTTTCGGGATAAATAACAAAATTGTAACATGACGATGCGCTGAAACATTGCTTTTTCAACAACCTTTTGTGCGGTGAACGACGTGATAGAATACAAATACTACCTACGCAATATTTTATTTTATTCAATTACTTGGTTTTCGATTGGTAATTCTTATCCTCTTTAAAAATAAACTTG
>JAATLQ010034034.1:0-20645 GCA_013421005.1 Heliconius erato x Heliconius himera | reverse complement strand
GATAAAAATATATATTTTTGAAGCACTATTATATAATATTTTATACAATAAAGTAAACAAAATTGAATTGTTAGTGGAGATTACCTTCATTAATCATAACAGTTAAGTTTAAGTCGTAATTAATTCAACACAGAGATAAAGAACGATCTTGAAAGAAATATCAAGTAAATACAAAGATTTTTTGGTTGGTTCGTTCATATAATATATGTAACTAATTTAAAAACCGTACAGGAGTTAATTACAATTATTACAGTTATTTTACAAAGAATATTATGAATCTTTCAAATAAATAATTTAACATTTAAGGCTGTTTCTGAATGAGTAAATTAATTTATTCACTGACATCAGCACATTTAACAGAGTATATTATATAGGTAAAAAGAACATAAAGTTACAAAAATATATACGTGTAATACATAATTAGCTTTATGTATATTTTATAAATATCAAATATCAACAATGGTCGTATTTTTTTATTTAAAACAATCAAAAATTCTTTGACGATAATGTCGTAAAAAAATCATATTAGAAGTTATTATAGTTGTCAATCAATTCTGCTTATTAAATCAATAATCATGTATTTTAAGCGGGCGAAGCCGTGGGCGAGCCGCTAGTAGCTAATAATTGAACTTAACAAAACTTAATGACGCATTGATTTATAAGTAATAAATGGAAAAATATATTTACTATGTATAATGTACAAATTAGACATGTAAAAGTAACTCATTTGATCTCATTATCAGAATTTATAAATGGACAATGACCTAGTACTCTCTTTGCCTTTCTATCTGCGGGAGACTAGATGTAGGCTAGAATTTCACCAATATGTCGTCGATACCTTCTTTTCGTACGCAGCGCTTCGCTTCCACTTTCTAATTGCGAACAGCTAAAGAGTGGAACTCCCTGCCTGCCGAATTGTTGCCCCGCTAAGTATAACTTGGACCTTTTCAAGGCAAGACTGAATAGGCACTATCTATGTAACCACTTACCACCAGGTGAGATAGCGGACAAATGTTTGCCCATCTCCAATAAAAAAAAATGAACAATAAAATAGAACAATAAAAAAAATATAGTTGTACTTAGAACCAAATTACTGTTTTTCCTTATATAATATATTCGATTATAAGCATGTTTTATGATTATGATTGTAAACGCGACGGTGGTGAGTTATGCGATTACCATAGGAATAATCCTGTTCATATACTCATCATAGAACTCATCCCGACGGACTTGTCTACCAAGGGTTTCAGTTTTTTTTTAAATTAAATTTTTTTCTAGTGGATTTTTTTTAAATTTTCGTGACAATGATCTGCTAATTTCACAGACAACGATGATACTGAATGAAGGTCACGTAAATAGCGTGAGGACGACACAGAGAGGAAATATGAAGAGGTTCATGACAGTGCACCAAGCAAAAGAGGTATTTAGAAGTGTAGAGTTTTGCCATTCGTACTCTCCGGCCACCAGACTAGGGATAAAGCGTGAAGTGAAAAACAATGTTACATTGCGTATTGCTTGTTATATACATGTTTTTATATCTTTTTACTATGAGTATTTGTCTAATTCAACATTTCAATGTTGAATTTAAATTTCAAAGTTAGAAACAAATATTTTTCAGATTTTTAAATTTCTATCAATAATACTATTAGACATAAGCCTACATTTAATATCTGTCGCCTATCGTGATTAAAGTATTTCTAATAATATTAAAAACTTTTATAAAACTAATTAAATTAAATTCAAGGCCCTAATTTCAAGTTGGTGAGTACGCATTCAGTCTTAACTACATATTAGACTAATAGTCCTCAAAATTTTAGCTTTTCTATAATGACGTAAGTCTGGCGTCCCCGGGATCTTGGATATTATAAATCAATGTAACTTATTAAGATTATGTACATATATGTACATATATTTATTGTTTTCAATATGAATTTTGTACTTTAATACCATTAAGAGTTGCAGATAATAATAAAAAAATAACAACAATTCAATTTGAGACGTTGAAATGGCGGATGTCCGTTAGTCTTTTTTTAAAGACCCAGTTCCTAATCCTTTCAAACTCCATACTATAATCTCAATTTAGTTCTCCATATTTTCTGTAGTTCCTATGTATTATCTGGTGACATGTAAAAAAAATTACTTTCTCTAAGGGGCCTTTATGTGTTGGTTCTTTCGAATCCGAGAATTGAGAAGGAGAAACATAATAATAATAAGTCTCTATTTCCTTCTCACAAGAAGCTTGATCTTAATGAATAAACATTCAACAAAGAAACCAGAGGCAAAAATTTCATTAATCAACGTGAAATGAAAAAAATGTATTTTTGACTATCTCACTAAAAGTCTCTCTCTATTTCAATTATAGAAATTTTTAAGACTTTTAATTATGTTATACAACTACGCTCGCATGAGTTTGCTTTTTCGTTTAATTGAGGTTCTAGGTGATAGATGAAATTTCCGTCTTACTTAGAGTAAAATTTATTATCTTTTTTATAATAGTTAATAGAATAATGACATTGTAATATTTAATTTTCGTAATTTACTCGGCTATGTTAGAAAACTAATTCTGGACTTAGTAAAGTATTCTGATATAAATGCGTACTTTTTTTGTAATTCAATATTAATTTGGTGCCTTCAAAGAAATTTTGCTCATATAAAAATATTTGATGTCATCCAGATATTTAAATTAACGACAAATACTTCAAACTCGCGCCAACTTTACTAATATAGACGAGCAATATGGTAGAACAATTTTAATATTTCGCGAATGATGGAACGAAGGAGCTTTTTTATCATCGCTTTGCCGAATGTTTACGCTGTGAAGTTACTGGATGAATATATATTTTTTAATTTTAGTTAATATGACATTAAATATCTGGTGGTGTGGTTGAGGCCCGTTTTGGTCTTAGCGTGTGGCAGGTTATGGGTTCGATTGCAATTCGAGGAAATTCAATATTTAATATTTTAATTTCTTCGGTTTGCATCAGCGTTTCGCCACTCAACACACAATAATGCTTCCAGAATTCGGCGGAAAATGGGGACAGTTTCTTGATGGAAATGGAGTATCTTAACACTAGGTTACCAGCTTCCTTATGCCGGCCCTGCTGCTATGTGCGGAATACAGCATGAAACGCAAAAAATGTGCTTCTAAGTTATATTTATCTTATATCTAATTTATTTTCATTCTCTCGTTATTTAGCTTAACGTATGGCCGTATCTTTGCGGAGGATGATACAAACTACAGTGAACAAGTCCGTTTCAAAATAGTCGGCAAGGCCTTGTCGTAGCATTTTTTGTTATCGCTAGTTGAAAGAACTCTCATACTCTACTCACTTCAACTCTTTCCACTAGGACTACTAAGTGTTAAGATAAACTCAATCAGATCTAGGTAGCGGAACGGAGTCGTTATGGAGTCAGTTTAACTAGCAATGACAATTTACATAGTAACGTTTCCACACAGACAGGGGTGAGAGGTGCGGACCGTATGAGGTTGAAACTAATCCACTGTGGCAAGATCTTGTCAAGTTGTTGAAATCGAACTCGCTCACTGTATCTGCCTCCTCCACGCTCCTTATCTTCCGATCATCCTATGTTTCTTGGATTTAGAACTCCTTAACAACTTACCCTTAGAAGCCATTAATACATACACAATGCAATTGACATCCCACTCTCTACTCAATAAAATCTATACTAATATAATAAAGCGGAAGAGTTTGTTTGTTTGTTTGCTTAAACGCTAAGAACTCTGGATCTACTGATCCGATTTACTTTGTTTTTGTTTTGTATGAAAGCTGGATTCTTCAGAAGTGCTATAGGCTATATCACATCACATTACACATATATTCTAAATATATTAAAATACTTTCTAATTTGACATGGAATTTATTCTGCCATCCGGTTGTTATTACAACCGACCGTTGCTAAGCAAAACGTCACCCAAAATGAACTTGCTTGCTTGATATTCATCCTTATGAACATAAATATAATAGATTTTATAGATTGAAATTATAGTTTATTGTATAACATTCTAATAAATAATTAGTATGACCGACGTGAATGAGCAGAAATTTTCATACATTTACAAAATATTGTTAATTTTTATGTAATTATTTGCTGTTTATAATTAATTTAAACTACACTTTGGTTCTCTTCTTCTTTTTATTTATTTATCTTCTTATTCTTTTCTTGGCGTGGTGTAAAGTTTGGTCCTGCGCGACATGCCCGCTACTCTTTATTTAATGTTGATCTATACAAGTGAAAATTGATTGAACCACATTTATATTGAAAACTTACCATCAAAAGTTATTTCATTCATCAAGGAAATTTAATAAAGATAATTAAAGATAATTTTCGGCTTTTATCTATACTAATATAATAAAATGGAAGAGTTTGTTTGTTTGTTTGTTTAAACGTTAAGATCTCTGGATCTACGGGTCCGATTTACTTATTTTTGGTTTTGTTTGAAAGCTACGTTTTCAGAAGTGCTATAGGCTATGTAATATTATGGTGTACGTATTAGTTAGTCTTAAATAACGAAATAACTATAATATTGAACGCCATCGAATTGCTTTAAGCGCGTGCGCTGCGAATATAGTAAAATATATGTCAGTACATTGTCTGCTCAACTCTGACAACTCTCTGGCATATCACTCGTGGGATAGCGGACATTTCCTCGAAAATGTCGTTCTTGAGCTGGGCAATTGTCATCGGTTTATTGGTATAAACGCGGCTCTTGAGGTACACCCCGAGAAAAAAAACCAGTGGCGTGTGATCTGGGCTCCGAGGAGGCCACGGAATGTCCCTTCGACGCGATAACAGTTTTCCAATAAACATTGAGTTTACAACTGCTAACAACTCAATGGATGTATCCTGCTGTTATAGGCTTCAAAATTATGCAGTTGTGGAAAGAAAAAGTTACATTACATGTCTATATAGCGATCAAAATTTACTATTACGGTTTGGGCTCGCTCATTTTCGAAAAAATGGGGTCCGATGATTCCTTCAGCCGATATGGCTGCCCAAACTGTCACTTTAAGCGAATGCAATGGTCTTTGATGTTTTAATTTTGGATTTTCTGAGGCAATATAATCCCAATATCAATTATTTTGTTTATTCATATATTCACTTAAATGAAAATGAGCTTCATCCGAGTAGAGAATATTGTTCAAACTTCGAAAACGCTGTAACATTCATTCGGCAAAAACAAGGCGAAGATGGTTGGTGGTCATTTGGTTTCATTTCCTGGACACTACTACATACACCGGAGCTGGAACATAAAATAACATCACACACTTATTTATGGCCTAAGATCCCATTGCTTAAATCTGCAGGTATCTGTTTTTTTAATGAAACTTATATTTAACAATGGTATATGATAGTAGAATAGATTACACTAGGGTTGCCTAAAAGAATTTTGCCGCAATCACCTTTAATTAAATTTATGGTAATGCGTTTTTTGGAGAAAATTGCACTCATAAGTTTTTTTAAGAAAATTGTATAATAAATTGGAAAAATAATAGTTGCCAGCTCTGAGTCTGCTGCAAGCCCAGGGTTGTTTAGTTTAAACAGGTCTCTTAATGTTAATAATTTGCACTTGTTTTTTTTAATGAATATATCAAATTAAAGCTTTTTTTTTCTCAACCCTAGATGAAATTGTAAGTCAATTTAATTATAATTAGCCCAAAAATATGTATACATTAAATATAAAATATTTTTCATCTACATAAAAGGAAATTTTTGGGAGTAATTAAACGCGGGAAAATGCATCAATCAAAATATACTGACAGCAGCGACGTCGTTTCATTTTTTTCCGCCAACTTGTACCGACAGAATTTTTATGGAATTTGCCGTTTGTATTAGCGTTAAATTGAAAATACATATTAATTACATATTATACATATTAATTTTATCCTCTTCGCGTAAATAATATTGCGTTGTGTTATTGTGACAGTTGTGTTTATGTCAATACGATGGAAATACTGCTTATGTCATGATTATAATCGGGGCCAAAGTATTTTCGTATTTGGAATGTACCTATTATTAGTTAAAAAAACTCTTTGGCTGTATTAAATGTAACTGGCTGGTTTTAATACCATTAAATGTGACATTCTGAAGATGCAATAAATAAAAAAAACTAGTTCCCGCCATTTTTCAATTGTTTTTCAAGCAAACAAAATGAACGTATGACGAAGAAATTCGGTACATTTTATAGTTTTATTACAAAAAAGGTAAAAATGCGACGCACGCCGCGATTAAATTGTGCGGTTTATGGACCTAATGTAGTATCAATAAGAGTAGCACAAATGTGGTTCAAGCGTTTTAAGTTGTTTTAAGTAATTTTAGTGTGAAAGATGAGGTTCGGTCTAGACGCCTTGTCACAGATAAAATCAGTGTCATTTTTTGAGAAAGTGGAGCAAAATTGACGTATTAGGAGCTATGACATTGCTGAAGAACTGGATGTTGACCACAAAATTGTTTTACGTCATTTACGAAAGTCTGAGCACAAGAAAAAAACTTAACATTTGGGTACCACATGATGTCACTGAGAGAAACCTAAAGCAACGTGTTTCCATTTGCGATTCTTTGTTGAAACGTAACAATTCCGAACCATTTCTTAAGCAATTGACTACGGATGATCAAAAATGGGTGATTTACGATAAGAATGTGCGAAAAAGATGGTAGTCAAAGCATGAATAAGTCCCAGAGACCGTAGCAAAGCCCGGCCTAACTCGGACCAAAGTGATTGTAAGACCATCGACGTCTTCTTTCAGAATCTGAGGAGGTTAAAAAAAGAAAAAAAATTGACGTCTTCTTTCAGAATCTGAGGAGGTTAAACACTACCTATCATGTTTTTTAATCAAAAATTTCAAAATTTCTACAGAAATGGGATCATAGCACCCATAAGATGGCAACAAGTCATCGATCAAGACGGCACAGGGCACAACATTTAGATAATAAAAAAAGACCTAAAAAAATATTTTCCTTTGTATGAACAATACGAAAATACTTTTGCCCCGACCTTATATTATGCTATTTTTAAAAGCGTAACTTATAAAAAAAATCTAATCGCACCAATTCTAATAGTTCTTCTACTGTAAAAAGTTATAAGTGAGATCCATGTAATATCTATTTTACCCTAGAATACTAAACTATCGTAAAAAATAGGACATAAAATTAAAATTAGAATAAATACGATATTTATTTATTATTTCAAAAGTAAAATATTTAAATACAAATTTAAGTAAAAAAATATATTTTTTAAATCTACTAATAGTATCTTGTACACTTATTTATTTATACGTACTACGTCGTACATGTGCCTTTGAAATTTTTCAGCAAAATTTTGTTCTAATTTTTCTCACTATTAATGGAAAAAATGTATATATTTTTTTCTTGAATTAGGTTGTTCAGTAGTTATTGCATGAAGAACACATTAAACAAGGAATATATTTTTTGTGAACACTTTTGTTTATGACTATATATGACTTGCTTACTTAGAAAACATATTAATTACGATAATTTTAAATGGTGTTTATTGAGTATGGCATATAAATCGGTTAAATCCACAATCCTTTTCTCGTTACTGATGTCAATAATATGAATTACGAGAGTGTAAAGGTAATTACCGCAGGTGCATCAGATTTGATAAATGGAATTTTCGTGTTTATTTAGACGTCAGGACTCTGTGTGAGCCAATTATGTACCATAGCTTTGAACTACATAACTACAGATAAATTTATTATAATTATATAAATAGTATTAATATAATATTAATAATATTATTTCTCAACTAGCGACACTTGCGGCTTTGCCTCTTTGAACTATATTAAACAATTATTTATTTAGTAATTTGAATTTCTTTAGTGCTTTAATAATATTATTATTTTAAAGACAACATCTATACACTCGAAATTATACTTCAGTAAAGTTAAAATTATTTTTAAGCAATTTTTTGAACAAAATACTTTGTATTGACTTTATTTTTTAAATTTCTGAACCGATTTTAATAAAACAATGACTAAATGTTATAAAAAGTTTTCCAAAATACAATAGTGTAAACTTCATTTAAATCATAGAAACCGTTTCTGAGACTAGTATGCACAAGCGAATTCGCAATGTTGTACTACATTTATACATGTCATAAAAACAATTTCACGTGACACCTGCCTTACAATCACGCTATATTCCGCACACAGCAGAGTGGGCAGAGGGAATCTAGTGTTGAGACACTCCGTTCCCCACTTTCTGCCGAATTCTGGAGGCATTGCGTGTTGAGTGGCAGAACTCAAGGCCACGCTTAGCATCGACACCAGAGTGAAAAAATGGAAATATAAATTTAAAACGGCACGAAATGTTTACAGTCACACTTCGTGCCGTTGCGCCACAACTGGCCTCAAGTTTATGAAAAGAAATTTATAAAATTTACTTTTATACTAAATACGTAATCTAAATTTTTATATTGTTATTCGGTGAAAAATGGGTGGGTGTTTTTCCTCTGCCTTCCCTTTACTTATTTTTCGGCGGCGGCAGCCTGCAAATTCCTCTTCCTTCCCTGCTCTTTGCAGGATTTATTAGATTTATTTATTTAAATTTATATTTTCATTTCTTCGCTCTGGCGTAGAGGTAAAAGTGGGTTGTTGAGTTCTGAAAGTAGAGAACGAAAGTGTCCTAATGAGAACGGAGTGTAGACTCCAAAGTGTAGATATCAAAATATTAAATATTGCATTTTCTAGAGTGAGAAACCTATCCATTTACGCCCAATATTAATAACCTATCTTCAACGTCAATCTTAGATTGTTTCATATATTTATCCAATCTAGAGATTGGATAGATATGATATGAAACAATCTAAGATTGACGTTGGAGATAGGTTATTAATTTTGGGCGTTAAACTATTAGTCCTAATGAACTACTGGGCTTATTTTTTTAAATATTTTTTTTTAATGAAAGTTGTGGGAAATAAAATAATACATGTAAAGATAAAATCTCTTTGTCATATAGTACTACTTGTCCATAATATTAATTCCTAATATACATTCCCATATTCCAAGTGGAACCGTATAACAAATCTCGCAGCATCCATAAATTCTGCCAGATATAAAGTTTAGCTTTGGATCGCTTACAAATATAGTTGGGTATATCTGAAACAATGCCTCGGGGACAGTTTACGATATCCTAAATGTTATTTAGACAATTTGTAATGATAGAATGAAAATATTTTATAATAGTAGATAATATGTAAATCTGTTCTTATTGGAAATAGTATTTTTCTGTATATTTAAGTAAATAGAAGGATATTTTACAAGCTATACTTGAACCTATGTTTTTAAGGTTAAATGTTATATTATAAACGTAGAATTGATCAATTTAAATTAATTTATTAGATGTATGAATTATAAAAAAGGAATGATTTGTGCTAGAACTAAGAAAGGTAGACAAGTCGCGTTTAGACTCGGTTCATTTGTGTCCATTCTCCTGCTAATAGATGTCTAGAGTCTGAAGATGGAGCCAGAAAGTAGGATAATTCTACGCTGAAAGTACATGGAATAGCAGGATATATTATATAAGATACAAAGTGTAGCATAGTATATCAAGTATCGCCCTGATAATTACTGCTTTTACTTGCAGGATCGTGATAATATATTTTTTTCTTAACATAACAGTACATAACAAAGTAGGCAGAGAGAGGTTCCTTGACCTAGTGTAAAGACACTCCGTGTCCCATTAAGATACTTCCATTCTCCACTATACCTTAAATGAAAATATTGAATATTTCATTCGCCCGAGTAAGAATTGAATTCGTAACTGTCGCGCTTACAATCGTACGCTTCTGCCCCTGAGCCACGACAGCCTCACGTAGACATGTAAGTACAATATGAAAGATGTTAATTTAGCTGAACCTAAATATTGCCACCCTTATGAGCCTGCTTAAATGAAATGTATAATTTTATTTACGCTTATGAATAAAAAATGAGCGAACGACGCACAGCCTTTGTTTACATAAGTTAACAACATTATTTTGTTTTAAATTAAAAACAAGCGTTAAAATGATTCAAACAATATTTAGAATTTTATTTTTTTAACAAAAAACATTTTCACGGAGCACTTAAACTTTGTTACTCTGACCTACTATAAAATATTCATGTATGTAGGTACACATATTCGTATGTATATAATTATGTAAGTTACAATTACAAGTATATGTGAATTTTATTTTTTTTAGTTTTATCACTGTATCTCGCACATAGTAGGATAGATAGATAGATAAACTTAGTTTTTAGACCATTTTCTATGAGAAAATCAATCTAAGAGAAAAGTACATAAATCTCAAATTTGCATTACCACATACCGTGCGCGACAAATGGACGAATAACTCAATACCATACCAACCGATTCCGATAATTTTTCTTTTAATTAAAAGTATAGTGTATACTTTCAAATAAAAAAAAGTCCAGGATATTTTGGTAAAAGTTTGGTTAGGTTCTGATTACGGATTCCAGTTGATATTGGTATCTGTGAGAAAATCATATAAATCTTAAATTTGCATTAGGTTTGTATGTGCGCAACGAATGGACAAATAACTCAATATTGTTGTTGAAAGTTTGGTTAGGTTCTGAGGGATCCGGTTAAAATTGAACAAGTGATTTCTGTAATAATTTAAAAAAATATATAATTTTGAAGTGGGTGTCAAGCTAAAGCTAGAACAACTTTACAATAATATCGAATTACTAAGCCTGTTTGTTTTACTTGGCACCGACTTCAAAATTATAAATTCTTTTTTTTTTATTATTTTGGTTTAACAAAATTGAAGTACATTTTACTTTATGTAATTTTAATTCGTTGTTTGATGTCGGTTTTTTTTTATAATTGTATAAATCGTATAGTGTGAGATGTTTTCTCGCGAATGATTGGTGAGACCGTTTCATTTCATTCAAAGTGGCACATTTTAGTTTTAATGCCATTTGACCTCAAGTTGTTTATCATTAAAAAATACTAACTAGTATTTACTTAAATTTATATTTCCATTTCTTCGTTCTGGTGTCGAGGTTAAGCGCGGCGTTGAGTTCTGCCACTCAACACGCAATGCCTCCAGAATTCGGCAGAAAGTGGGGAACGGAATATCTTAACACTAGGTTCCCTCTGCCTACCCTGCTGTGTGCGGGATACAGCGTGAAGCTGATTGTATTTTTTATTTTCAGGTATTTTTGAGACTTTCGCAACTCGTGATAGTTTAGTTTAGTGATAAAAAATTGTACAAACTTTTAAATGACCTAGAAATGTAATATTTGGTACCAAAGTAGATGTGTAGTAGTATCATGAAAAACCACTTCTGTAGTCTGTACCTACATATATAATTCTTGAATACTTTTTTTATTAATCTGAATAAATATAGCAAATTAATGCTTAATTTAATCTTGTTTAAACAGTTCGTTTATATAAACCATTATTATTACAACAAACGCTCGAATTGTATAACAAAAGAAAGAAAAAAGAGTTTTAAATTTTTACTCGTTATCTTTACGTACCGACATGAACAAAGCCAATTTTTAATAATGCCTCATTAGAAGAAGAATCCAGATGGCGAGGCGTTCGGCTTTTAATATAACTGTTATTGGATTCAACATTTCAAAAGATGACCTTAAAATATTATGAACACTTAAAACGCACTAGTAGATTTTATTTAATGTATTATAAAGAAATATTGTTTGCAAATATCAAGTGAGTATTTCTATATCAGAAATAGTTATTGTTTTTGTTATAGAAATACTCACTTGATATTTGTATTTGATTTACTTTTTGATAGGCAGAGGGAACCTAGAATTAACATACTTCATTCACCACTGCCCGCCCGATTTTCAAGACATTGCATGTGGAACTAAACGTCCCACTTTATCTTGTTAAAAGAATGAGAAAATAAAAATAATTTATTCCTAAATGAGAATCGAACTTACAAGCGCAGCATTACTGGTCAGACATTATTCCGCCTTGCCACGACGCCCTCAAATAGACATTCTTTAAAGCAAAAGTTTTTCGTCTCTGATTATAGCAGTCAAAAATCAGTAGGATAGATGGCTAAAGATAAAATATCAAGCTTCACTCTGTATCCCGCACACAGCAGGGTAGGCAGAGGTATGTTCCCTACCCTGTGTGAAGACAGTCTATTCTCCATTTTCTGCCGCACTCTGGAGGTATTGCTTGTTGAGTGGTGAAAGTCATCGCCGCGCTTAAAATGCTTAAAAAATCAATTAATCTTTATATATCTCCAAAATTAATTTTAACAATGAAAAATTGTGTTTCACTGTGGTAATTGATGTCAGGAAATTTCAACGCGATATCGTCTAAACTAAATCTAAACTAATCACCGCCGTTACGAGGTCGTTGCTAGGAATTCTAAAATGAGAAATGGAACGTTTTCTTTCCTTATACGTAATTTCCACATTGAAAAGATATAGTAAAGTGTAATTAAAAAAATCATATTTTTATATTTAAAATTTGGATGAGGCCAGTCATATCGCAGGAGCACAAAGTATGACTGCATATAGAATAGGTTGTGGGTTCGATCCCCACTCGAGGGAATGAAATTAATATTTCTATTTTTTTTCGCTCTGGTGTCGAGACTGACTTCAAAATTATAAAATCGTTTTTCTAATTATTTTTGTTTAACAAAATAAAAGTACATTTTACTTTATGTAAAATTACGTTTTACTGTTTAGTTAGTTGCTAGAGGCCGATTTTTTTTGTTAAAAATTATTTTTATTAACCGATTTATTTTTTCCAAAAGGAGGTTTTATTTGCTTCGATTTCTCCGTAATTTGTCGACTGTTTTTAAAAAATATTTTTTATTTGAAAGAGCGTACTTAGCTATTGGTCTTATTGTCACCAACAAAGGATCTGATCGAGGGAATTTCCCGAATTTTATAGGCTGTACTATATGTCATTCATACAATTTCTTATAATAATCATATATTTGCTTCTTGTAGTCATCATATGAAGACATTAATTATTGAAGTGGTGATGATAACAGGACATACAACTCCTTGACGATTAAGAGTTTAAAGATAATCTTTTAAATATAATAAGTTATTAGAGTAAGAAGATGATGATTGTGTATATATTACTTCAACTTCTAGTGTTGTCGACTTTTATTGAAACTTGTATATTATGCATTCTAAATAAATAGAAATTTGTTTTATATATATTGTCTTATAAATTGTATATTTGTTTTAATATGTTTCATTGTTTGTCATACTCAAAATCAACATCATTAATCCACCTCTCGTTGGAATATAGCAAAATATTTATGAACCACTCCTCGTCATGTTAATTATTGAGTAATTGCTTGTACTAATTTATCGGCACTTGTGTTAAGTTTATATCCGCGTTGTTAAATAAAACAACGCAATTATGTATTAATTATTTCAAATAAACAGTTTATATTTAAGAGTTCTGTTGTAGGATGCTTCAAAACCAGTTTTTCAAACATCTCATCCTCTCACGACTCATATCTGATTTTGTGAGAGATTTCCTTTACTATTTGTTAATTTATTTTAGTAACCTAGTGTTAAAACACCCGTCACCCATATAAATTTGGCACAAATGGAAAATGGTAAATTTCTTCGAGTAGGGCTTGAACCCACAACAAGTCGCGTTTACAGTCATACTTTGTGCCACTGCGCCACGGCTGGCATGACTGCTCTATTTAATACTCTTATTTTATAGTTAACAATATCCTGACATGCTTTCTTTTAAAACCATAGTTTTTTTTATATTCTACATACTGCAGAGGGACTTATTATCACACGCAGTTCCACTTTTTCCCCAATTTTCGAGATTTTGCGAGTAAAATGGTGGTGTTTAACACTGTGCCTTGTCTCCTAACTAAAACGAGAAAATGGAAATAATTTATTTCCTCGAAAAGGAAGGGAATAAGCTCACAACCGTCATGTTTACAGACGGACGTAGTGGCATGAAGCTTGGACATTAAATTCGTCTTGACATATTTTATTAATTCTCGAGGTTTCGACAACGTGACTTTGACTCTAGAAAAAGGTTAGAAAGTATTTTTTTACTTATTTATAAATATTATCGAAAGTAAGTCATAAATATTACATATTTCTGCAAAGACTTTAGATATACATATATGTATGTACGTCGTAGATACACCGCTACGTTTCCGGCCTCTGACTTGAGTCAAAAGTAATGACCTGTCGCCTCGGTTTAACTACAAGTATAATAATTGTTCTGCTATATAACACGGATACTCTGACTTTTACAAGAACTGTTTTTTCAACTTCACGATGTATCCCGCACATAACAGGATAGGAACCTGGGAAGCTAGTGTTAAGGCTCCCCGTTCCCCACTTTTTGCCTAATTCGCTGCCATCATTGCCTCAACACCAGAGCGAAAATGGAAATATTAAATATTTTTATTTCATCGAATGGGAATCGAACTTACAACCTATCGCGATTGCAGTCATACGCGTGCGTCCATACGCCACAACTGGCCTCAAAACTGGTACAAGAGATGTTTAAATCACAAACTACCATTATTATATCCGTTATCATATTCATGTATTTGCATAGAATAGAAATGAAATACAAATTCCAAATAAACACATAAATTTTAATAAGACAAAATGGAAATTTTAAATTTATAATCACGGAATGGAACGCCGTGTGATCCCGGCCTAGAATAGGATCATCCTGGTACTGGTGGTGTCAGATCAGAGGCGATGCTTCGCCGTCCCAGTTTTGTATTAGTCATGTTCCTCGATATTTAAATTTATCCACCTGTTCGACTCTTTGGTCTGCCACAAACAAGGTATAGGGGTTAAATTTAGTGGAGATAGTCATGAATTTAGTTTTAGTGACATTATTCTTCAGACCCGCCTCAACGCTGTTCTCGTTAACTCGATTAACTTTTTCTTGTAATTCGGCTGCTGGTGAAGCTATGACTGACTGTGACTTGAGATATGCTGGGACTGTGTTATCAGCATATCTCAAGTTATCAATATTATTTAAATATATTTAGAGGAAATTGATCAGTTATTTTATTAAGATTTTCTATATAGTTTAGAAAGACTTAATATATTAAATAATTTGGGATTTTATTTGATTTTGATTTTATTTGAATGTAGAGAATGGAGTGTCTTTACACTAAGTTTCTTCTACCTACCCTGCTATATACGAGAAATAGCGTGATGTTAATTGATTAAGATAGTCTGGCTCTATACGCAAAATAGATAAGTTTCAAAATAGGTTAGAAAAATAGGAAAAAAACCTGTGAAAAGTTTCGTCACTAAATTATAACTAACTTTTACCAACGGCCTTGACCATGGGGGGCAAAGTGAAATAATTCAGAGCTGTGTATAGCAAATGACAGTTTGTAAGTGCTAACTGGTAACTCTGACCGCAGGCACGATCGAAACGATTAACGCTACGCTATATAGTCTTCCTCGGTAAATGGACTAACCAACAAGAAGATTTTATTCAATTCGAGTCATTAGTTTCTGAGGTTACAGCGTTTAATTAAACAATGGATTTTATTTAAAATATATTAAAAAAAAATAATTATAGAAACTACAAACAAAAACTACCTAACAATTATTAAGTCATAATTAAGTTACTCATGAAGAAAATCTATAAAATTTGAACGTAGCGGGATTTGAACCCGCACCTCTGGGTATACCACCCAAGCACTAAGGCCAACTAAGCTACAAGTTCTCATTGTAACGTAACCTACGTTGAAATTCTTATACGCTTGTCACAACTTATTTATGTTGTTAGCATCTCTGTAGAGAGATTTTTATTATTACTTAGAATCATCGTTTGGCAAGAGAGAATGATATTTTTTAATATTTTTAACATCTTGTTTTTCTACACTTAGAAACTCATAATTTATTAAGAAATCATAATTAGGTCTCTAAAAACCTGAGATTTATGTTATACAAACCTTTAATTTTCAATCAGGAAATCTACTAACATAATTAAAACCAAGTTACTCGTATATGTATATAATATGCGATAGTTAACATTGTAGTTCAGCGAATAGAGGACAAAACTTTCAGCCAGAAATAGTTTCCCCAACCAGATTATATCGGTTACAAGAGAATCGTATTAATGCTGTGACACGTACCGCAATATTACGAACTACGTACAATCTACTGCGTTACCCTAATCCAATTATTATTGATTGACTATTGTGGAAAACAAATGTAATAAGGAAATAAATATGAAAAAAAACTCGTCAAGTGCGAATCGGACACCGCCACGCCGTCCACCGCCCACCCGTCCTTCTGTCAAGATAATTTATCTCGTGGTCACGTGGAGGTTTCAAGCTGAAATTAATACCAAATATTTAGGTCGCCGGTTCTTTGATGTACAGGAAAAATCAAGATTTAAGTTCCGCAATCAAAAGATAAGAGCATTTATGCATCGATTTTGCTATATTTTGTATAAAATTCGCTGCGGGATCTAACCTAAAGGGTACTTCCCGTAAATCTACAATTATAAAATTTGGCACAAAGTGAGAACTTACAACACAATAATAAAAATTCCGGACTGTCAAAGTTTTTAGGTAGTTCATAGAAAAAAATCGTTATACACTTGTATTATAATATGCTCGCAAACTTAAGCTGGTAAACTTTTAAGAGTTGTACTCACGATTGACCTACACTTTTGAAATAGATACGGAAGGCAAATCCGACTCGCACTTAACCGGTTATTTATACCTACATGTTATTTATTATTTTTAAAAATTACAAAGTTTACTATCCCTCACAGAAGGTTAGGCACACGTTACATCCAATTTTTGAAACATTGCATGTTAAATGACCGAAATCATCGCTGCACTTCATCTACCTGAGTTTATTTAGCAGTCTCTCTCGCTATAAATATTAGAATTAGAATACTACTAACAATAAACAGATCGTAGCTCGAGAATTATGTAACCCGCCTTGCGGTTACTCAGCCAAATAGGGCATGAAACTCAAACCGAGAGACGCAAGCAATCCTTTGACAGCGCTAATATCAATAAATTGAACTTCCCCTTCGGAATCGGATAACTACTTGCTCTCTCGAATCAAATTCTATAAGGAAACAAAATTAAGCTAATCAGGATGCTAAGTTCCTAGGGCCATTAATCTGCCAGCTCTAAAAATTTTAAGCAAATTTTGCGTTTTGTTGTTTGAATGTTATTTTGCTTTCTCTAAAACTGCTGATCTGAAAGAGATGAAAAAAAATAGATATTATAACAATATTACTTAGTTTCACGCTGTATCCCTAGCGGGGCAGTTAGAGGGATCGGCGCGCCAAACGCTACGGTCTCTACATATGTACCTCTTTCGCCTCGTCCACTATCATCAACCTATAACAATATTGTTATAGGCCGATGACATTATAACAATATTAATAACACATATATAAATAACATTGAATTGTCTATCTGTGATTCCAAAATAACTGTGATTTTTCAAGGGCTTATATTTATTTACACGATCCTGAAACATACATTTTTTTTATCTGCCTGGCTGGCTTTCTATTTTGTTTGTCTGAAGTAATTACCGAATACGAAGTAATTACTACAGAACAGATTTTTTTTAAATGAAAATAATTCAGAGGATTTATAGGTAATCTTTTTTTTATTCTGCACATAGCAGGGTAGGTAGAGAAACCTAGCGTTAAAACAATCCGTTCCAATAAGCACCCTTAAGTTCCCCACTTTTTGCCGAATTATCGCGACATGCATGTTATTGTGAGTTGAGTGGCGGAACTCGACATACGGACTTTGCCTTGTGACCAGAGTCAAGAAACTCCTTTACCAACCCTGTATTGTGCGGAATGCAGAGTGCAGCTTTTAAACAAAAATTAAATTTATAATTAAAGAGAAAAAAAAAATAAACACTTATAAATATAAGCATAATAACATTCTTTATAGGATATTTAAACAACGTAAAATATATGTTTTGTTATATTGCAGCGCCATTTTACAAAGGTATCAAAAATTTTAAATGTAACATGAAACTACAATTTTAAACACACGACGTCGCTTCGTTGAAAACATACAAAAAGTAAAATTGCAATACTGAAAATGAGCATCTCATATTTTCGTGGAACATCGCTTAAGCTCCATATATTTTACATACCATCAGTACATTATACCTGCTTTGTTTTAAATATATGACACACCATTAGCACAAAACAACTATTTAAATGTATAATCTTTAGGCGGCCGTTGCGACGCAATGGAAAAAAAGAAAAGCATGTGATTGTAAAAGCGATGATTTTAATCCCACGGGGATTTCCCCGTTGTAATTTAAATATAATCATTTGATTATATTTAAATTGCATTTCCCCGTTCCAGATGTTTGTTTTGCTATACAATGCTTCAAAGTTGGGTGGAAAGTGGTGGAGTGTCTTATAATGTAGGTTCATCCCGCACTCTGTCTATGAGCGGTTGGCTGCAAAATTTTTTTTCAGCTTTTCCCTAAATCTCGCGTACACATTTCAGCAGGTCAGACAAAGAGAACCTTGTGATACATTCTGTTCTCCGCTCTTCGTCGTAAATTAAATAAATATAAATATTTAAAATTAAATTCTGTTAATAAGTTCTTTGATTTCGACGATTATTACACATATTAAAAGAAACTATTTTACCGGATTAATCGCGTATATTTAAGATTTTACATTTTGGAAACCCGACATTTCGAACACTTTACAGTAGTCCATGGTCACGGGTAGACTGTTGAAAGTCTAGTGTACTGTAAGACCTTAAATATACGCGATTAATCCGGTTAAAATAGTTTCATTTAAAATTAAATTCGGTTCTTTATTCAAATAGACTTTTTGCAAGCACTGAACTCGCCGAATGAACATAAAACTAACACCAACTCAAAAAGCAATTCTGCTATTATGTTTATCATGCAAATTTAATGTTTATTTACATATCAAATACGATATTTTTTAAATTTTCTATAAATTTGACAATTTGAGGCCAACGTGGCGAAGGGCCTCACGGTTGTGAGTTCGATTCCGAGTCGAGAGTATTTAATTAATATTTTCATTTCTTCGCTCTGGCAAAAGGCAAAAGCTCTGGCACTAAGCCGGGCGTTGTGTTCTGCCACTCAACACGCAATGCCTCGAAAAAACTGCGGAAACTGGAGAAGGGAGTGTCTTAACACTAAGTTCCCTCTGCCCACCCTACTGTATGCGGGATACAGCGTAGAGCTCATTTGATTTTTTTAAAAACATTTTTAAGATCGACTGCCGGGTATTGAATGACGAATAACGGGCGTCGGATAAATGGACAGATAAAAGATGGATAGGATTAGAGAATGAACTCTGCAATCAATTTCTATGTCTTTCTATTGTATAGAAAGATTAATGTGGTTCATTATTAGAGTTCCGATTTTCCAAAGAAAAAAACGTATCTTTCTTCTGTGTATAGATATAATTATAATTAGTCCCTGATTACTTTCCAATTCTAAGGGGTAATATATGGAAAATGTCGTTATAATCATAATATTTTGAAAAATTTGAAATATTTGAAAATAAACGGATCTTCATAAACAGATGGAATGGAAGAGGAAAAGATCGAAAAAAATACGAAGAGAGGCTGATTGATGATTTTTTTTCAGCTTAATAGTGTATCCTATAGACAGCAGAAAAGGCAGAGGGTACCTGGTGTTAAGACGCTCCGTTCCTCATTTTCCACTGAATTCCAAACGTATTATATGTCGAGATGCGGAACTCAACGCCGCGCTTTTCCTCGGCACCACAGCGATGAAAATATTTTTTAATTTTCCCAAGTGGGAATCGAACCTACAATCTGTAGCGTATACGGTCATACTTTGTGCCCCAGCGCCACGACTAGCCTCAATGATTGGTGATTATGATGATGATAATGATGTTACAAATAAATAAAACGACAAGTCTCCCCCAGAATTCAGCGGAAAGTAGGAACGGAAATGTTTTAATGAGAATAGTGTGTCTTAACACAACATAGCAGCTATGTACGGGATGCGGTGTGAAGCTGTGAAACTAAAAAAATAAAACAATTATATAAATATAACAAAAAAAAATTATAAATCGATATTTAACATAGAAGTCGTTTTACTAATAAAATGATGTCCAATGTAGTCGAAAAGTATTGGAACGGCAAACGGCCACTTGTTGGAAAATCTAATTTTATATGTCGACGGGGCATTTTAAAATTGGAAACTAGTGCTAGAATTTTTATAAAAGAATATATTTGTATTATTCAATATAATAAAGTAATGTAAAAATATGTAATATGTATAAAAATATTGTTACAAATAATTTAAATATGTGAAGCCAGTCGTGGCGTAGGGGCACAAAGTTTGACTAAAAACGCGACAAATTGTGGGTTCGATCCCCCCTGGAGAATATGAAATCTCTATATATAATAAAAGGATAGAAAAGTCAATTCTGTACATGAAAGATATAAAAAAAATAAAAATTAGGTCGGTTTATATGTCGATTATAGAACCTAAAAAACCACTCAACAGAATTCTTGTCTGTCTGTCTGTCTGTCTGTCTGTCTGTCTGTCTGTCTGTCTGTCTGTCTGTTTGTTTGTTCGTCAATCACGCAAAAACTACTGGACAGAAATTGATGAATTTTTGCATGGTAT
>JAATLQ010034033.1:6085-20635 GCA_013421005.1 Heliconius erato x Heliconius himera | reverse complement strand
TTAATTCGTAATTATGTTAAATAACAGTGATAAAGAATGACTTAATATTCAAAGAAATATTTTGAATAGGTTCTTCAGTCCGTTCGTTCGTTTATGTTATTAATATTTTTTTAAGAAACGTATAAAATCTTTAACTTTTGGGAGCAACCTCTAAAAAATTGTGTCTCAAGAAAAAAATGCTCTGACACTGTTTATAAAAATATCCCGCAGTATTATTTCATAACTTACAAGCGACACGATATTGCACTATTGCACCTGTATGTTGCATGTATGTATATGCCAAGGGTATTTTAGGGTACATACCTCAAAATTCTTATAAGATAACTTTGTTGTTTGTCCGTCTGTCCGTCTGTCAAGACTATTTTGTACAAGATCGGTTAAAGGTTAGATACCTCAATGTTCAAGTCTATATTCCCTTAGAGCACAAAAAATCTATCTTCTAAATCATCGCAATCAAATGACGATGAAATATGAGGGTTTATGTTTCGTTTTTTGTCGCATTTTCTATCATAACTATAAGGTACAATTACGAAATTTGTTAAGAAGTTAAAATTTACGGCACGTATAAAGGAAAATTCCAAAATTATTTTTTAAAAATTGAATATTTATTGTATTTGTGTCATAGAAAAAAACCATTAGGTACAAATTTTAATCTGTACTTAATTTAATACAAAATGACAACTTAATTAGTTATTCTTTTGGTGCTTTTGGTGTATATATTCATGAAACTGGTACAAAATTCTCGGGGCATGAGTACGACTTGAACTTGACCGAAAATGTTGATTAGTTTATAGATTATATAAAAATGCCTAAAAACGTGCTTTCTATGTATATTCTGTATACCAATTATATATTTAACTAATAATATATGTTACCAATTTAAAAACTATACAGGAGCTAATATAATTTATTTTACAAAGAATATCGTGAGTACTTATCCAAACCAATTAATTAATAATTAAGGCTGTTTGTAATATCTATATTTCTTAAATGAATAATCATGTAATTCAAGCGGGCAAAGCCGCGAGCAGGCCGCTAGTTCATAATAAGTATAAATAAAAATAGCTTTCATATTCACTCTTCATTTAACGTAGTTTGCATTCAAAGAGATCTAAACGCTTATTTTTATAATAAACGTACTAGTTACCTTCTTCTTCTAGTCTTCGTACGTATGTACTGGTTTACTTTCTTTCATAAGATATAATAGTAAAAAAAATCATTAAAATTAATTATTTAGTAACTTTTTTATATAAAGCTATCGTGGTGCATTGGTACAGCATCTTACTCTACTTGATATAAAATATATTTGGGTAAATATTTTTTAATGCAAATGTCTGATCTAAGGATATTTCCTGTCCATTACACTTGTAATGTTTTTTTCCAAAATAATTAAACGCATTCACTAAAATTTCATAAGGACATAAAGATGGCATGATATTTATTTTTCTTATTCGTTTAAATGTTATTTAAATAAAATAATTATGAGTAAATAAAAAGTAGTGGCTTAATTTGCAATAAAACTATTTCTTTGCCTGATATGAGACAGTTTTAAAGAATCAATTTTATCAAACTTGTGAAAATTCACATTCGCAGCTCGAGGAGTTTTTAGCTTAAACCGGGACAGATATTCTGCAATAAATATGGCTCGTGGCCGTAGCTCGTATATGACGTGTAACGGTACAAAAACCACCATCATCGATGTTTTGAATATTTCATATCTACCTTGCCATCTGCGAATAGGTTCTTCCCTGGTCATCTTTTTGACGTATGATATTGGAACTTTGTCGTTGTCTTGCGCAGTACAGTGAAAGTTACTGGTTATGAAAGTTCGTCCACATGTGGCCTGTACCAGAACACCTATAAACCACTAAATCTGTAGCTGCATTCGTTAATACATAAGTATCTAAATAATATAAATAAAAATACATCAGCTTCACAGCGGATCCCGCACACAGCAGGGTAGGCAGAAAGAACCTAGTGTAAGACAATCCGTTCCCCACTTTCTGCCGAATTCTGGAGGCATTGCGTGTAAGTGGCCGAACTTAACGCCGCAATGGAAATATATATTTAAGTAAATATTTCATCTCCTCGAGTGGGATCGAATCCACAACCAGTTGGTTTTACAGTCACACTTTGTGCCGCTGCGCCACGACTGGCCTCGATAATATAACAAAGTATCAATTCAAAAGATTTCCTTGAAATGACATTAGACACGTCGTAGATTTTGTTAATATAGTTTAGGATTGGATATAAGTTCAGCTTAATTGTAATCAACGTAACATAATTATGATGATGATGCATAATTATAATTAAGTTTGGAGTTTTGACTCAATTTCCACAAAATATTCTATCTAACGATAAAAAAAAATATCAAAGTAGCACGTATTTGGACTTTATATTTATAAAAATATTTGTGCGTCGAGAACCTACTTACAGAGAACCTCTTCCGGTTTTTCGGTCGCTTAAAAATAATCTTATTTTTTGAACATAAACAAAATTATAATGCATAAGCTATTGTTTGATAAAACAACAAAACTTTCATTTCATCTATAACGTATTCCGTTTCGTTGGAAATTTATTATACAGTAGCTCGGGGCTGCTATTTTACTGTGAGACTACGAATTTAATACGATATTATGATTATATGAATATATATGAGAATATTATGAATCGATGAAGTGTGCGTATATTTTGCCTATTGCCATTAAAAAAAATAAACAAGACAACTTTTATTCACCTTAGAGAATAAATTTAAAAAAAAAATTACTCATTCGCTCTGTACTCTGTACTGTATGATCCTCGTAAAACGAAATTCATTGAATTTGACAGCTTACACAATAGATTTCTGGTTCGTTAGATGTTCAGCAGTTCACTTGGAAATTGAAAGCGCAATATTGAGCTACATCATATTATTCCATTTTATATTATGTGAATGATGTTAACTTGTCAGTTAATCGTCTGTGGATCAATGTAAAATTATCAACTAAATACAAAAAAAACAACAATTCCTTTACAACAAAAAATATACGAATTTATTTGAATTTACATTAAGTATCTCTTGATGTAGTCCACAATACGAAGTTTATTTTACTGACTGAAAACTTTTGGTAAGCGAAATGTATATTTTTAAAGAAACAAAGACTTGAAAGATTATGTCATAAAATATTTTCATAGCACGACAATAACGAAATGCTTAAACCGTGTCATACATCGATTAGAGCTTCGATTGTGGCGAGTACAGCGCAGGTTTGAACGCTTACGGTCTGTACACAGCTCACACTATTACACGTACGGTTTGAGCCTCAAATTTAGCAAAGCGCTCCTAAACGCTGCCCATTCATTTGGCTTTTCCATTAAACGGGTGCTTTTAATTCCTAATTGACGCAACACGCTCGCGGGGACTGATTACAGAGCGGCTAGCTCATTTAGCACAGTTCAGTGACAAATTCAAAAATACAAAATACACAACCTAGCTCATATTTCTTTTTTTAATTTCACTTTGTATCCCGCATATAGCAGAGTGGACAGAGGGAACCTAGTGTAACGACAAAAGTGGGAAACGGTCCCACTTTTAGGCAGATTCTGGAGCTATTTTGTGGCGGAACTCACCGCCGCGTTTGTCACCGTTACTGGAGCAATATTAAATATTGCATTTCCTCGAGTTGGAATCGAACGAAATTCTTTCCTTTCATATACAAATTAATAAATATATTCACGGGAATACAACATTGAATTTAAATGTATAATATATAAAAAATATACGTTACATTCTACAAGTAGGTGCTGTAAAATGTAGGATCCAAGTAAAACTTCTTCTGTCAGACCCATATCAAATATCAAAGGGGATTCTCTTTTGACCTCGCCTTATCTGATACTAACTAGCTTGTCTGTATACTGAAACTTGAGTAATGGAAACAGGCACAATGTATACCTATGATATGCATAGGATATTTCAGTGTATACACACTGAAATATCAAGTGAGCTCAGTAGCTAACTTGACTTTTCAGACGATTTTATGGTTGAGTTATCATATTCTGACGTTCTTACGTAGCAAGTTCATGCCCTACAAACCTAAATCACAGCTAAACATAATAAAACAAAAATATTAAATATTTCAATCCCCACAACACAATTGATATGTCGCTTAAAAAGGGCAGATATATTAATAATAGTTCTAAATTAGTTGTGAATCGAATATAGGTATAAACTATAATATTTTACGATTTTACACAGTAAATTTCTATTAAAATTATCATCGTCGCTTTAAAACTATAAATTAAATAAGTTCATAATTACTTTTGTAATAGTATAGAATGTCAGAGTTGATATATTTTTTATTACAGCTCATACTCTACCATAGTTCTGACAAAATTGAGTTGAGATTCCTACATGAAAATCATATTTGATATTCATAGAGTAGTGTCATTCGCAAATAACCTAAGGACCTAATGTTACAATCCTTCACTTGAGTTAGCACGTAAAATATATTCCTTCGATGAAACTGACGTCCTTTGTCTCATTTGTAAGGGAATTTTATTCATGCACCTAATATTGTTTCCAACTGAATTGAAATATTTTCGATAAGTATCCATTCTTCGATTTACATAATCTTATGAACATTGATACTGAATATAACTTACGACGGTATTCCCTCTGCTTCTTGATATATATTTTATTGGTTTTCTAAATTATATTTTCGCTTGAATATGATTTGTTCTATTTTGGATAAAGCTTTTATTTAATAAAGGTGTATTTTTAAGTCAATTCATACCAGACCAACTGGAAAAACATGAACTGGAGAAAATATTGCAGTATATACTGACACAATTTTTGTATTTATCTTTATATTGATAACTTACTATTCTTGATATTGGTTTCTCTTTACGTATAATTTAGTCTGTCTGAATTTAAGATCTTAAAATGAAATGTCGAGTGGCGAAACTCTATGCTGGTGTTTTTATTAGGGAGGGATAAATGAAAATAATTAAAATATAATTAGTTCCCCGATTCATCTAAGTGTATAGTAAATTATGTAGATATATACCTTCTTTATTTTTTATGTGATATAAATAATTAAAGAACGTTAAATATTCTGATCGCGAATATTCCAACAGTAAACGATAATGTCTACATAATTTATTTAAGTATTTCCACAAATTATTTACGCTTAATGCGAGTTCTAATGGGATACTTAAAGAAATTACCGATCAGGGTTTCAATATTTACAGAGTTCAGAATAATGTTTAACATGGTAATTAAATGAAAAAATCTTATTAAATAGAATTAAATGAAAATGTAAATCATGAAAATAATGTACCATATATATAAAGTTACTACTACAACAATATTATTGTACACGAAAAGTAGTTATACGAATCGTATCTTATATTTTTATTTTCTTATATTATTCATATTATTAATAAATACTTAAATAGAATTCCAACAAGAGATCAGTCGTGGCGTAGGGGTATAAAGTGTGACTGTAAAATCGACTGGTTTTGGATTCGATCCCCACTCGAGGAGATGAAATATATTTATATTTCCATTTCTTCGCTCTGGTGTCGAGGCAAAGCGGAAGGCCAGAAAGTGGGGAACGGAGTGTCTTAACACTATGTTCCCTCTACCTACCCCGCTGTGTGCGGGATACAGCCTGAAGCTGACTTAAATTTAAAAAAAACCGGTCCAGAGGAAGCATTTTGTTATGACTTGCGAGCGAATGTAATAAAGTAATGAAAATAAACCAGACAAACTTTTCTGGCACTCTATCCTGAAACAACGTAAATATACTTAACACTTGTGTTGTTATAGTTGTATTACTTACTTTATGATGGTTGCACTCCACAGCGTAGGATAGTAAATGTAATAAAAAAAGAAAATGATGTTAATCTCAATTTACCTAAAGAGATTATTGTTGTTTCTTTATTTAAAAAAAAGTGATTAAATTACTCGGGAATTCTTTTGGACACGGCGTTAAAGCTCTATTTAGATGTCAAATAAGCTATGTTATACTCTCCAAAATTTTGCTATTCAAATAAAGATAAATCGTTATTTAATACGTGAATTAGCTTGTTATCATACTTTGTTAGTTTTTATAATATTTGACATTTATACGTTACTACGTGGCTACAAAATTACATAACTTTTATTTTTGGAATTCAATTGTGGCAAAGACAGTTTTAGTTTCTATTTTTAGTTTCTATTTTGCTCTATTGTCGAGAAGTAAGCCAAAAACTGTAATTAAAACAGCTTGGGTGTTTTGGGTTAGACTTGTGCTTTTGAAAGAACATTTTTTTACCTTGGCTTTATCAACTTTCGCTAACGTTTAGTTATTTTATCTGACAGACGTCAGTTACTTGATAGCATCTGGTTTGACGTTTTCCGTTTCAGTTTAGTGATAGACCACAAAAAAATCTTGAATTCTGTGTTGCAAAAATATTTTCTCTTAAAACGTTGTTCTGGTTATTTTATAAAATATTTTTAATTTAGGTATACATATGCAAGCATGTTATTGGGTAAACGACGAAATTTGTGTTATATTTATCCAAATATTATCTCTAAAATATGAGGAAAAAGTTTTCTGGAAAGATAAACAACATTCTGTAAATAGAACAGAGATCTTTTCGGCATGACGCACATGATGTAAGAATAAAATCAGATATAGAAGATAATTGTATATTGTCCCTTCTTTAATATACGCATATACCCAGCTCTAGCTCTTCACGATACTATTTTGTACATTCAAAAAAATGCGATATATATATATATAGTAGTAGTAATGCATAAGCTAAACAAAACACAAAACTTACAAACACATTAACCACTCTGTGTCTACTCAATTAATATGAGTCGTTTTCATTATATCATATAGATAGCTATGTACGTCGGGACGTAACATGTAGATGGTTATGAAAGCGTTTCTGCTATTTTATGTTTTATGTACTTTGAAACTCCCATCAGGCGTTGTAAGTGGTATTCCTTTTAAATCACAAAACGTTGAGCTTAGATGTATGCCGTTATTTGTTCTACACTTGACGAATTATGTGTTTTTAGATTTTTATTACAGCTAGAAGCATTTTTTAAGGATTAATGGAGAATTAAAATTTTTAATCGTTTTCTAAATAAGTATTGTTTTGTATAATTATGTGTTTATTAAAATGTTTAAAAATGTAAAATTTTTTTAAGGATCAATGAGGAATAGATCAAAAATACTAATAAATTTTCACAGTACCTAAGATGAAACATAACCATAATTAAAATTTATTGCGTCTTTCTAAACATTTTTTCTTAAAGTGTTATTCCACATTTATATTGTGTATATCTTCACCTTTTTTAAATATTACGTAGTGGGTAACTAAACGTATGAAAATAAAAAAAAAAACCCCAACAAAGGGCAAGATAAGTGCGAGTCGGGCTCATCCACCGAGGGTTCCGTAAAAAATTGGCCAGTACCCAGAGTCCTTTCATTTGATACCTCACGTTAATAAATGTACTTCGTGTAAATATAATAGTATATTAAAAAATAACACAAGCGCAGACTCTAGAACATTAGTGTATGTTAGTAGCCAAATAGTGTTACAAAATCTTTTCTCGCATTAAAGTCAGAACATTCGAATCACGTACTCGTATGGGGGTGGCCGCCTCTTTGGCTCCATCTATATATATAAAAGGACTTGTGCTGACTGACTGAGGTAAGACGCACGCAGAGCCGTAACCGCTGATGGTAGAAACGTGAAATTTGGGCAGATGTTTACTTTCATATTCTGGACGTCCACTAAGAAAGGATTTTGAAAAATTTTAACCCTAAAGGGATGAAATAGGGGTTGAAAGTTTGTATGGAATTTTTTTTTAATCTGTACCGATTTTTATAAAATTTGAAATTCAGACTCTTAAAAATATTTCATTGAACACATGTTTCATGGTTTTTAAGAATTCTCCCCCTAAGGGTTCAAGTAAGGGGTTGAAAGTTTATATGGAAAAATATTTAAATTGCCACCGATTTTTATAAAAATTTAAACTCAGACTGTTAAAAATATTTTATTGAACACATGTTTCGTGTTTTTTTTAGAATTCACTCCTAATAAGCGGGCGAAGCCGCGCGCGCCCTCTAGTACTTTATAATATATTGTAGCAAGCGCCGGGAGCTGTTTTGCATCTCACCTTTACATATCCTAATTCCACGTGGAGTTTATATACATATTCAAACGTCCAGTTACTTTTATAACATACTAAATATTGATAAATATTGACTGTTTATGAATAAACTCATTGATATTACAGAAATGTTATTTTAATCAATTTTTAGATGTAATCGTGAATCGTCAAATGTAATCGTGGCGCAGTTTAGAAAAGTGTTATTAAGAACCAATTCATATAATGAATGTATATGACATAATATAAGAACACTACAGTACAAAAATCTGGTATTTATTGCTACGTGCCACACAGATAGTCAAAAGAGAATCCCTCTAATATTTGATACTTGTCTGACAGAAATTTACTGGATTTCTACATTTTGCAGCACGTGGTTGTGGATGGTTGCGGATTCTAATCCTACTCGGGGGAAAATTATAGTATTAGTATAAGAGAAATGTGCTACCTTTACTATAATTTTACATATGTAAATTATTAAACTTACTAAAGATGTCTTTGAAATATCTTCGTCATTTGATATTTTGATGTTGATTTATTACTAAAAAAATATCTTGAAGCTCACGTGCGCTTGCTAGAACACGAGCTTTTAAGACGGTGAGAAAATATCACACAATTTATATTGTTTAGTCGCGAGACCGGCTTTAAAGTAATAAGGATTCTTATTTGTTATGTCTAATACTACCGTCATAACCCCTCCACATGTACCGAGAATGATTATATGTATGTTTAGGATTATTACAATTACAGCCTTAAGTTAGAAAAATTTAACGAAGTCATAAGAATTTTCTTTCCATAACTTTGTAATTCTACTTCATACTATAATGTGCCGATAATATTATTATACACAGAAAACAAATTTAAATACATTTTATAAATAAAAAATAATAGCCTTAAATACCAAAAAAAATTTTTTATTCGACAATATAAAGGAAATCAAAATTAAAAGAAAAATAATATAATATTCTAGCTAATGTAGAATTATTAAATTTGGCAGCTAGAATCTATAAGTAGTACTAGTTCAGAAAAAAAAACGGAAAGCTATACATTTGTGGTTAAAGCTTAAAAAATAATAGCCTTAATAAGCAAAAAACGCATAATTTGATGATACTAATTCAGGAAAAAATCTAATAATAATTTATTTTTAGGGGGGGGGGGGGGGGGGGGTAATTCGAAATTAAATTTTGATATTGTTTTGTTTGATTTATCCGTATTGTGGAAATAAAAGTTTAGCTGCCAGACCTTAACAAATATTGAAGGGATTTTATATAAGTTGATTTCTTTCGCGATGTAATCAGTGAACTCACTTCTCGCCGCAGCAATCAATTTGCTACGGACTTTATAAGACACATTTTTAGGTGTTTTATGAAAAGAACATCCTTGCATACGAGTACATGGTATGGTGAGCAAATTGTAATATGAATCGACGTTATTATGTGGATTGATTTCAATAGCTCCACACTCCTATCATAATTCCTTTTGGATCGTAAATACAAATGAAAAGTAGACAATGTCAGCATGCTTTATTTTTGTTGACGGCTATTAATTTTGATTAATTTAGTCATTATTGGTCTGATTTAGGTAATTATCTATCTAGGTAATTATCTATTTTATATTGGAAAAGAAGCGTCTTAACTAAAGATAGCGATACATTCTAAATTCCATATAAGTATTATAATGGATAATTATTTTATTATAAAAGTTATAAATAAAAATAATACTTCATTGTTTTATACTTTTATTTTACCAAAGAAAAATTACAAAACTGTACTTTATTTCACTCAAGCTTCCTTGTACTTAAGCACAAGATATATTGTGATGAACGAATAAATCTAAAGTTGCACAAAATATAAGACTCGTAAACGTTTTCTTGTAAGTAGCGTCATGGCTAATGCTCTTGGTTAAAAATACCTCTACAATAATCTAATAACATTTTTACAACTTTATTAATTATATATCCTAATTAGATAATTCGCAAGTATTATCTTTAAACAAGCGGAAAATATAGTTTTCCGTTTTGTAAACAAATTTCACAAAGATCCTACTCATCTTTTTCAATATAAAATAGTCGTATTCGTTATTCACAAAATAATTTCTATATATTGCATTGGTTATAAATAAAATGTTTACTGTCATATTTTTCATTAGTTGAGTACCCTTATTTCATTTAAATGTTTTACTTAAAACCAATCCCATCGTATAATATGCATGTAATTGAATCAAGGCCACGCTTACCAACCATTTCCAGCTAAAGGTACTAAATATATATATTTCAATTATGAAAAAGTTGTTTAAAAAATTAAAATTTAAATCAAAAACGTCATCATAATTATATTTAATATTTTAAAAGAGCACTTTATATTTTACAGTCATATAATGCGTAATTTCGAATGTAGGTCAAATAGGAGTCTTTGCGCGCCATTTTTGCAACTTACTTTTTAACAAGTCGAATGTGTGTCGTTCCAAGAACCATTTGCTCTTCTAACGACACATATTCAAATCGTAGTTGTAGTTCTTTCAGGAATTTGGTCCTTTATTCTCCATTGCCGATATCGGGTAATAGCGATTTACTTAGAAATTATGTTCAAGCGTTAAATGCCTTATAATGACTACGTAAACGAGACGCCGCACTGATATGATACAAAGAAAATGTGCTGTATACATAATATTATAGTTTTCTTTTCTTATCGTCTTATATTATCTAAGTGTTATAAAAGCACACACGAACCTATATACTATATATAAATCTAAGATAAACTATATGTTTGACTTCGTGTATTCTGAAATATAAAGATAGCAGCAGGGAGTGATCACTTTGTTTCTGACGTAACAAATTTCTTTACAAATATTTTTAATTTTTACTCTTAGAATATGAACCCATAACCACAAATCAGATACGTATTGTATACTATTTCAGCTACTATGGCAAGATTAATAAATAAAATTTTCTTTTATATAATTTTAACTATAAGATAAGATACCAATTTCTAAAGTAATTCATATATTTTATACCAAAAGTAGGATTACATCGGAGTAAAATGTGTAAAGGATACTTCGGACCGGGTCCAGCAACTGGAATGATTTATGAAAACATTTAAACATAATTCGATTACTTTTATTTTCGGTAATCGTTTTGAGTGGTGTATTACATGAATACTTTTGTTGTACATTCAAAATAGCCCAACTTTTTGTGTTACTTTGTTGTGTAATGTCTTCTTTATTGAATAGCTGTGTTATTTATATATTTTACGTAAACTGAAGCGATATGCGTTATTTGTCACTAAGTTCTCTTATCTGCTCTCCGTTCTCTACTTTCCGTTGTATGATCGAAATATTACAATCATCACGATTACAGTCAGACGGTTACACAATACGTATTAAGTGTCGAATATGTTACTGCGTAATAGCGTTAGATATTATTAGATATTTTATAGCAAAGTTTTTAAAACGAATAATAATTTTATACATTTACATAAATATCACAATCCATCAAGGAACAAAGTTGCATCCTTCGTTATCTTGTTTCATTCATGCTCGGATACATCTGGGACTGCCTTGTGAGACGTTTGACAGCTTTTATTAAAGTTTTAATACTCTATTGCATGTGTGAGTAGAATTATTATATAAAAGCCTTTATGAGTTGTGGTGGTCAAGGATTCAATTCCCACTCCAAAAATATTTTTATACAGCCTGATTCACTCATAAATCTTTTTATTTATTTATTTATTTATTTAGTTTTATTAGGGAAACAAACAGAACAAAAAATTCACAAACATTACACATTTCAAAATAATACACATTCCAATCAAGTTTCCACATAAAAAATTACAGATAACTGACAATAATAACATATGATCAAATTAAAATTTATAAGATAAAAACACATGATAAAATATAATAATAAAAATTTTAGATTAAAAAAAAAAAATTCTATTAAATCAAATTAAAAAAAATAATAATAATAAAATTAAATATAAAAAAAAAATATATAAAAAAAAAAACAAATTTACATTCTAAAAAAAAAATACTATAAATTAATCACAATTAAAACATTTCATTAGTTTCTTTTTAAAATCATTAACATCATTGTTTATAAAAATATCAATACTGGCAAACAATTTATTATAACTGGTGCAGGCTTCTTTGTTTTTACTAAATAAGAAATCTCGTTAAAATTTACCCTTTTACTGAAAAGGAGAACAGAGAGAAATAATAAATTTTAATCAAGTAAATGGAACTTTTAACTTCGCTAACTTTCTTTTATGGAGATAACGCCGATACGGAATTGGCTTATGGCTAACTTGAAATTGACGAGAAATGAAAATAATAGTCTGCCTTTACATTACTAAGTGGACTTAAAAGTATAATTTTTATTAGTTAAAATTTTCTAAACCTATGAATATTTACTGTGCAAAGACATTTTCTGAAAATGATAATATGTAAATATTATTACTTATATGACATCAAATCAAAAACTTAACTTCTACGTTTACTATAATAACAACCAAAATATCTTGTAAAGGTAGTAATTTAATATTTTTATACAAAATCTATTATCATTAAAAAAATATCTAGTATAAACAAACATACTGTAAGTCGTACAGTGTTCCTATATCGCTATGAGGCCAGTGTTGTGATGTCACTTGAATAATCACCGACGACGCTCTCTCTGATTGATTATATCATGATTGTAATCTTGTTTGTGACTTGACTGATGTTCAGTTACTATATCACTGAAGCGATTTTCAATATTTTTTCTACATTTTCATTCCTTACAGGCATTGAGATGTAATAGTAAAAATATGTGTAAAAATATTATGTAAATCAAAAGATTATGTTTAAATTTACTTAAGAAATTATTAAAAATATGTTGTTCTTCTTAAAATAAAAATAAATCAGTTTCACACTGTATCCCGCATACAGCAGGGTAGGCAGAGAAAACCTTTTTCTGCTGAATTCTGGAGGCATTGCGTGTTGAGTGGCAGAACTCAACGCCGCGCTTATCCTCGACACCAGAACGAAGAAATGGAAATATAAATTTAAGTTATTATTTCATCTCCTCGAGTGGGGATCGAAACGTATAACGAGATTTAAACCTGCGCCTCTTAAAATCCCTTCAAGAAGCGCGGGTTCAAATCCCGCTACGTTCAAATTTTTATACATATTTTCAAAGTATTTAGTATACATGTTTGTCACACATATAATGACAAAATAATGCATACATGGATTTTCTAAATTTTTCAAATTATACTATACCACATAACATTTTTAACTAAAAAGCGGGCTAAAGTATTCAATTTTAAATAAAATTATTTTAACCGGATTAATCGCGTATATTTTGTATGTTTATACATTTTTGGAAACCCGACGTTTCGAACACTTTGCAGTAGTCCGTGGTCACGGATAGTCTACCCGTAATAAAATGTATAAAAATACAAAATATACGCGATTAATCCGGTTAAAATAATTTTATTTAAAATGTGTAATAATCGTGAAAATCAAAGAATTTATTAAAGTATTCAAATTAATTTAAAAATTAAAGTCACTCCAACTTTAAAATAAAGCTAATTATACAATCTCTTAAAAACAGTCTCCAAAAAGCTAATTGCTAATACTGAATAGCTGGAGAGGGCCCATTGAACCAAAGGGAGCCTATTTCTTCAATGAATTTTATTTTTTACTCTTCAACGATATATTCACTGGTTGATTGATTCACAAAAACATAGAAGTGGACTCTCGGATCTTGTCGGCAACGGCCCCTATTGGAAGGAAACTAGTGTGAAGTATTGTTATTAGGTGATACATATCACTTATTGCAATTACGTAGTATCCCTTTCCAAATGGTTTAGAAACATATAGACGATATGTGTTTTTATCGTGTTTTTTTAAAAACTATAATCGCTTAAGATTTCTAACAATATTAATATTGACTACACCCGCGTCTACGACCGCGCGTAGACGTAGGCCTACGTCATTGCTACGTTAATTTATGATCTACATTTTTATTCATTTCGTTCAAAATCCCTTGTATTTATGCTGGAGTGGAGTTCTCAATGTATTTGTAGTCTCTATATCGAACGTATTACTTTTTTAGGGAAATGTTACATGAGTCAAAAGAAATAAGCTAAGTAGTTTTAGTTTGTTACTTCTATTAGATTATTAAAAATAAAAATCAGCTTCATCTGGGGGCACGGCAGTGCCCCCGCCAAGTCGAGCAAAAAACTGCGGCACGGCCGTACCATCCTTTTCTCGAAGCAATTCAGGCCATTTTCAACCCCCTATAACTTCGTTGTGGATAAAACAAGAAACCTGAATTTTCAGTAACTAATCAGGCATTATATAAACACGGTATATTTAAAATTTCAGTCAATTTGAACCAGTAGTTTAAGAATGACAACTTG
>JAATLQ010034032.1:0-20627 GCA_013421005.1 Heliconius erato x Heliconius himera | reverse complement strand
AAGAATCGTTAAGGCAAAAATTTAAAGAAATAAATATTTTGACAGTTGCATCTCAATACATTTTTGAAAATGTTATGTATATTAAGAAGAATATTAAAGATTTTGCCAAAATTGGTGATGTACATAATATCAATACTAGAAATAGGAGTAAACTTATTGCACCTGTAACCCGATTACATCGGGTCCGTAATTCTTTTATGGGACAATGTGTACGCTTTTACAATAGGATCCCAGAAAACGTCCGAGAATGTTCTATATCACAATTTAAAAGAGTTGTGAAAAGACGTTTGTGTGTTAAAGGTTATTACCAAATTAATGATTATATAAATGATAACACGCCTTGGGACTGAAATGCTCGCTCCAGTCTATTTCAAAGTATCATTGTCAGAAACGCTGAAATGTGATTTTGTATAATTGATTTAAAAAAAAATAAGTCCCGCTGAGTTTCTTGCGCCGGTTCTTCTCAGGTTTAAGGCATTAATTTTAGTGAACTGGTGGTAAATTATTTGACATTCAAAAAATGAAGCATGTAACTTTTTATTTTGAATAAAATTATTTGACTTTGACTTTGACTTTGAGACGTGTGTGGGTGTGTATCAATCACATATATGTATGTGTGATTACATGTGAGAATCTGTGATTACATATCTGGATGTATAATGTGTATGTGTGATTACGTACATATGTGATTGTGCAATCACATATAAGGCTGTGTGATTTACTAGTTTTTTGTGCCTGACACTGTAGCTGGCATATATTGGAACAGGAAGAGGAAACCTAGTGTTCCATTAAATAATTATAATCATTTAATGGTTTAAATATTTAGTTTAACTGTTTAAATAAAATAAAATATATCAATAGTGTATATATTCAGACGGGCATACGTCGCACAACCTCGTGTTCCCTCGGCTGCGTGGAAGTGGTGCACGAGTTAATGCCGTTACTCCTGGCTGCTCATCCGAGATTACATACATTTGCGTTTCATTTATTGGCTGAGATTTATCAATGTGAGTATTATTGTGTCAGTGTATTTCATTTCTATAACGTATATTTAAAGTGTTATTAATAGGACCATTTTAAATTTGATTGCGGGAAGAGAGTTTGGATAGTGGAAGCAATGTTAATATGGCTGGCAAATTTTTTTTTACATTAAGCACGCCTATCGCCAATTTTTTATGTATTAAATTTGCAACAAAGAATTAAAAAGAAATCTTTTTTAAGCCTACAGATCGACTCTTTATTAGTGTAGGTTACATTTGGGATGCAAGACCCAGACATTGCTCTAAGCTAATCATCCTGCAACGCGATGGGCACTTGTACGAATCCATAGAATGCTAACGATCTTCTCTTTTTCAATATTAATTTTATTCGAAATGAATTTCGTAAAATCTTATATTTCTGAAGGAAAAATAACATACATGCCAAATTTTCACTTTCTACGGCCAGTATATTTTACTGAATGTTGTATGTTTCTTATATAATCAAAATTGAAGAAGAGTTTTCTTTATATTGACGAATGTAAATTAAATCACATCGTTATTGACTGATATTTTATCCTTTTAGAAGTAAAGACTGTCAACCCATATGTTACAAATTTAAGACATTTCTAGACATTTGGTTCGTTCTTATTAACTTAGATAACTTTGTGATACATCTAGCGGAGAACATAGAGCCGTGGCTCCTGGCGCCGTTGTCGCGCGCGCGCTGGCGGCCGGCGGCGGCGGAGGCGCGCGCGCTGCTCGTGGACTGGGCCGGCAAGTGCTGCCCGCTCCTGCACCACCTGCTGCTGCACCTGGACTACACCCCGCACACGTATGTGCCGATTGAGTATTGAAATACGTAACTGTGGAGACATTTAGATTTGAGACTGTTATGACGCAGTGTGGCAGTTTCTGATTATAAGCGCAATTGTTACGATTTCGATCTTTATACAGGGGAACGATTATATTTATATTCATTTAATGTTTCCACTGTAACAGACAAAGCCTGATATTCTGCCAATGAACACGCAGTATTTCGAAAATTAGGCAAAATAAGGAGAGCAGAGTATCTTCAAGATAGGTTCCCTTTGCCTACTAATTTGTAGAAAAATTCGAAGCTACTCTTTTAACTACTACCTGACTCATGTTGTTACAGCGGATTATCCCTAGAAACACAGCTGATGATCGGCCAGTGGGTGTGCGAGTGGGCGTCGCCGCGCGGGGACACGCCCGAGTGGGCGTGGCGGGTGCTGCGCCTCCTCTGCGTGCACCGCTCGCAGTGGCGCCCCGCCCCCGACGCCCCGCCCGTAGAAGCGCCTCACGACCCGCCCCGCAACCTGCTGTATACGGCTTTCGCTTTGCTTGCGAGCGATTGGGGACATTCCTTGCCTTTGGTAAGTTTGTGAATTATAAGAAAAATACAATAAAACACAGCACCATTTACCTCACAACTTTTAAGCTGCGAACTTATAATTAGGAACATTTTTTATCTTTGGTAAGTATATGCTTTGCAGTCAACCAAGAGACAGCAAAGTGCCCTTGTATACACTCATAGTCAGCTGGTGACATTGGTCGTTGCAGATCTGCGGGCCGGGCGCGGAGGCGCTGCTGCAGGTGGCGCGCGCGCGGCCGCCCGACGCCGCGCACTGCGCCGCGCTGCTCATGCGCATCTTGGCGCACTCGCCCGAGTCCGTGGCGCTCACGCCCAAGTCAGTATTACAACTAAACTAATTTATCAAGTGGTAGAGAATTTTAATTTTGGATTTCATTATAAGAAAAAAATAAAATTTCTATAATTAATTTTTTTTTCAGGAATATTAAAATGTGTAATATTACATATTTTTTTCTTTTTTAGTTTTAATGTTATACTTTCACATTAATTACGTTTAAGTAAAACCACTTACCAATTGAGTTTTTTAATTTAATTGATTTCACATTTGCTTATAAAAAAAATGATACCACGTACATTAATAATTGATTACTTACCAATGATAAATAAGTTGTAACAACTTGTTACTAACAAGCGTATAAGAATTTCGACGTAACTCAATGAGAACGTACGACTTAGTTGGTCAAAACGCTTAAACGGTTTCCATAGAGCTATGTTCAAATTTTTATACATTTTCTTTAATAAGTATTTTCTTTCCTAAGTATCGAATAACACTTTAAAAAAAATTTAAAATTAATTATTATTTATTTAATATTTATCATTTTTTATTAATAATAATAATTAATATTCATTTATCATTAATTTACCGTTATTTTCTCCGACAGGTTCACAGAAGTATTCACAGTGATACTAGGTTCCGGTCCGAGTTTAGTTCAACGGGCGCTGGGACGTAGAGGCTCCACCGGCCAGGAACTATTACATCGCTTGATTATATTGCAAATGATGGATAATAAGTATGTTTTTTATTTATGAATATTTCAACAACATGTATATATGACATCCGGCTGTGTATCTGTCTATTTTTAGTTGTTGAAATCGGAAAAATCATCTTCACGTTGTATTCCGCACTCAGCAGTGTAGGCAGAGGGAACCTAATGTTAAGACACTCCGCCGTCCCGTTTTGTGCCGAATTCTGGAGACAATGCATGTTGAGTGACGGAACTCAACGGCGCGCTTTGCCTTGACACCAGAATGAAGAAATGGAAATATAAAAGTTAAATAAGTAGTTTATTTCTTCGAGTGCAGATCAAACCCACAACCAATCCACGACTGACTTGATTATTTATTGATATGGTGAAAATATTCAAAAATTATTATTTGTTTTAAATATCCAGGAAACTACAAAAATAATAAATATGTAACTAATTTTGTGAACAGTATACCAGGCCAGCACCGTAGCGCGTTGCTGTCCGCGTGGCTGCACGCCCTGTGGCAGCCGGCGCTCACCGCCGCGAGCCGCGCGGTGCTTGACGCCGCGTTGCGCGCCGCGCGCGACTGGCGCACGCTGGATGCGCACGCGCATATGATATTGCAGGTGAGATTTAGATTTTGTTTTGAATTATAGCATGTAAACAAGTATAAAAAATGACAGTAAAAAATATAATACTAGAGTGTTTCTTTTACTTGTTGATTGGGTTAATTTGTTAGATTTTCTGTATTATTATTTATAAACTCTATTGGTTAACTTGTCATACTCTATAATTTATAATTTTTAATCAATCCATATTTAAATAATATGTTAAATACGTTACAAACCTCTAAGGATGAGCAATACATTCCCAAAGGAGGTAAGCGCCTCGGAGTATATATCGGACGCGATAAAGCATGCGGGCAGTGCGCCGCTGCTGTGCGAGGCCGTGCTGCGCGCGGCGCACGCGGCCGAGCTGCGCTCGCGCCACTACGCGCGCCTGCTGGCCGCGCTGCGCGCGCAGCGCCGGCAGGGACAGCGCATACATGTCGATAATGCTTTGAAGGTTTGTATATTATAACGTTGACAGAGTAGTTGCTTACGTTTGTTCTTCTTTTTCTTTTAAACTTTATACTTTATTCAACATAATTATAGCAAGGTAGGCAGAGAGTACCCAGTGTTGATATATACAGCTCGCCATGTACCGCTTAACCGCTTCATTTTTGAGAATGTATTGCGAAAATGCGTGTTGAGTGCGTAACGTAATACCGTGCTTTGTCTGCCAGAGTGGAGAAATGTTAGTAATGTTTACTAATATAGTTTAGTAATCACTAACACAATCAACTACATTATTGTTTTCCACTTGGTAACAAAATAAAGTGCGATGTTGAGTACCGCCACTCAAAAACGTAATACCTCAAGAATTCAGTGGAAAATGAAGAACGTACGCATGGAACTAAAATAATAAAATAAAACAAGACAACGGATTTTTTTTTTACTTTTTTAAAATGCTTCCCCAGCAAATCGGCTCACCCCTCTGCGACGATGAACTTGTGATCCATCGTTGCGCAACCGCGTTGTTGGCAGTGAACATGCAGCACCCCGCTCACGTGTTGCTATGGCGACTGCTCATGCATATATACTTGCAACGACCTGAGCCTGAACAGTATGTATAATGGTTACAAATAGTTAATTTTAATAGTTAAGTTAATTTTTCATACCAGGACCTCACGATAGGTTAGGAGCTAGCATTTAATACTCCTTATTGTATTTCTGGCATTTGACAACTGTAAGGTGAAATATAAAGTGATAATCTACTAAACGTGTTCCCAGTGTTGACAGTTAATGCATATACTCGTATGTTATATATACTTACAACGATCTACGTCTGAACAGTATGTATAATGTTTATAACAAATTATTTTTGATACTAGGATCTAAGGATAGGTAGGAAGTTTTTGTAAAGTACTCCTTGTATATTAAATGTTTTTGGTACCTGTTATTTGTTTGATGAGGTGTGAAGAAATGAAGAGACTTAGATACGTCTCCTCGCTGTCCGTTCTTTACAGCATTTTAATGGAAAATAATATTTAGGAATAAATCAGCTTCACGCTGTATCCCACACACAGCAGGCAGAGAGAACCTAGTGTAAAGACACTCCGTTTCCCACTTTCTGCCTGGAATTCTGGAAGCATTGCGTGTTGAGTGGTAGAACTCAAGGCTGCGCTTAATCTCGACACCAGAGCGAAGAAATGGAACTATAAATTTAAGTCAATATTTCATCTCCTCGAGTGGGGATTGAACCAACAACCAGTCGGTTTTACAGTCACTCTTTGTGCCGCTGCGCCACAACTGGAAAATTATTTTTAGTACCAGGTAGTATAAGTAACAAGTTCTTATTTAATACCTTTTATTCATTGTGTTCTACTTCATGATGTTGGTATTTGTAAGAAAAAGAATCGGACAAACAGAGTTGGACACATTTCGTCTATTATAAGTTAACATAACGATTAATGATAGGTAAAACTTGTTATTTTGTATTTATCATATTTATATTGTATTACAGATCAGAAATACCACCGCCAGTAGGTCCACTATTCTTCAGTGGCATAGTCAAATCTCGAGTTTTAGCCCAACTCAAGAAACGACTTCAGGAAACCGCAGTGTTCCACCACACGCAAGTCCAAGTACTTAAGTCAACTGACAGCAGTATGGTCAGTACACCGACATCTAGTGTTGTAAAAGATACCACTAGTTCAGATAACGACGAATTGTTCCCAACACTAGCGATCATCGATTTGACCGGAGTAACGAATAGCCAATCGGAATGCTCTCTGTCAGATGACAGTAAGGAAGTAGATAAGAGTGTGAAAGAAACGAGCGGTGATAGAGATTTGCATAATTTGTTGAATTATCACATTGGAGCTGAAAAGTAAGTGATGGGTTTTTATTAAAGTTAGTTTTAGGTTATATGAATTATTGTATATAGATAATGTTATCGACCAAGACGCGTCCATTGGCTTATGGCTTACATTACTAGTGTGCAATATTTCACAGTAATTATTTTAGTACGATCAATGAAGTAATCAGAAAAAAGCATTACAAAAATCAGCTTCACGATGTAGCGCACAGGGTAGACAGAGGGAACCAAGTGTTTGACACTTCATTCCCCATTTTCTGTCAAATTGCGTGACATTGCATGTTGAGTGGCGGAACTGAATGCCATGCCTGGCCTTGACAACAGAGCGAAGATAGTAAAATATAAATTTTGATAAATATTTCATTTCTTTCAGTTGTTATCGAACCCACAACCAGTTGTGTTTACAGTCTTCTTGCGCCACTGCGCCACGACTGTCCTAAAATTACAGAAGGCACATAAATTGTCTACTATATGTCTTTTTAGAGATAGTAAAGGACTATTTTACCATTATTATAAGAGATAATAATAATAACCATAATTTAAAATGAATGCATTAATGTCACTACCTATAGTAGTAGTGATATCAAGTACTTGTAATTTATAAAAAAAAATGTTAAATAAATTATTTAATTCATAACAATTGAAGATATCATATCTACATAGTTCAAAATTGGGGTTAAAATTATATAATTGAAGTATATCATATATTTTGAAAATACTAAATATAGTGTGTCATTATTTTTTTATATTTTTGAAACATTGAATGTTTCTTAATGCTTCGTATAAATATCTATGTTTCAGAATGATTCGTGACTATTTACAGTGGCTAGAAGCGGGGGAAAATATCAATGTACATTCTTATCACGCTGACATAAATCATTATCTGACTGAACAGGTTAGCTATAAATATTATAAATAATAAGGTTTGATATTTATTTAGAACACTTATATAAATTTGAACGTACGACACGCACCTCCTGGAAACCGACCAGGCGCTCTGACCACTAAGCCTTACGTTCTCATCAAGCTACATTGAAAATTTTATACGCTTGTTATATGTACATGTTGCACAAGTTTGTGTCCTAAGTGTGGAATAACACTTTAAAAATGTTAAAAATATTTAATAAGGTTTGGTTAGTTGGCAGGCTAACGACTACGTCACGGTGAGAGTGAAGAAACACTTGCACTTGTGCCAAAGAGCCATCAAAAAGCTATCTTATTTAAATATGTTTTGTCTGTGACAGGCTCTAGACGCGGCGTGGCGCGCGTCACTAGGCACCCTCTCGTGCAGCAGCGGGGAGCCCGCGGCGCCCTCGCCCACCACGCCGCCGCCCGGCGCGCTGTTGTTGCCCGCCACGCCGCCACCCGGCGCGCTGCTGTCGCCCGCCACGCACGCGCAGCGCGCGCAGGCCGCGCTCTCCGCGGTCACGGACGGAGTCACCAGACGGTACTTACCGCCCATTATGCGCCTATAATATTATATAGCATAATTGTACAAACAATTACATATATTGTATATGCTATATAATATTGTAAATCCGAAAAGTTTGTTTGGTTGCACTTAACTCAAGTTTTGGTAGCACAATGTTAAAAATAAAATCTTGTCTGTACTTAAAATAAACAAAAAAAATGATTATATTATTCACTAAATCAGTTCTTCTCTCTTAAATACATATGATGTACCTATTTCTCTCAGATACAAGATCCCGGCGCTTCCTCAGCCCCTCGACGATGTATACTTCACAGACTCGTATTTGCTGTATCAGACGGTGGACAAGTATCTTAATGAATTGAAGCAATTGTCTGAGTAAGTATTTGTTTTTGGAAAATGTATAAAATTTATAAAAGGGATTTAAACCTTTTTAAGCGCCTCTTATAAGTCGTCTAAGCGCTGGGCCACTAAGCGATACGTTCTTATTAAGCTACATCGAAATTCTTATATTTATTTATGTTCTAATAACTTTTATATAAAAATATTTTTCTTTACTGAATGTAGTTCTTCAAAACTTAACTTTCAAAAATTTAAAAATGTCTCAATGTTTTTTATTTTTGTCTGCAAAATGGATGTCAGTTATGTCTAATGTACGTCCTTCCCACTTCTTGGTATATTTCTGCAAAACAAGATTTAATACTAATTTAAAACGCAATCGCATAAATTATTTATTAAATAACTGTATCTACATGTAATATAGAAAATTATAAACAAATAAAAAAATATTTGTAAAAACAAAAACCCCGACTGCATCAAACTAAAAAGAAAATAAACAATCCTAATAGTTTATTAGGATTAACAGTCAGGACCTCTTTAAATTATGCGGGGTTCCTGGTCAAGATTTTATTGATTGAAGAATTACTTATAGGTCCCGACTGTTAATCCTAATAAACTATTAGGATTGTTTATTTTCTTTTTAGTTTGATGCAGTCGGGGTTTTTGTTTTTACAAATATTTTTTTATTTTTCATTTTTTTGTTAGAATTTAATATGGTAATGATAATCATTATATACCTTTTTGAAATCCTGAAATTGAGCTCTTGAATTTGAATATGGGTATTGTAGTATTCCAAACGAAATTTTTTTTGTTCACTAAGTCCAATAGCGTACCACAGCCGCCATGATTATTTTTTATCAACGTCACCTATCTAAGAACACTTGGGCTGTTAATACGAATCTAACGATATCTCAAATATGTAAATCCGTTCGGTGGTTCTGGAGATACGAGGTAATAAAGAATATTACATACATACAAGATACGCGCGAAAAACATAACCCTTCCTTAGCAGTCGGGAATAACAACTATTAAAATTCAGCGATGGGTAGGGAACGCAATATCTTCTAATCCCGCCATATGCGTGATAGAACGTGAAGCTAAAAAAAATCATCTCATTGACAGACAATGGGAATCAGACATATCCCGTGCGACGCAGCTCGATGTGCAGCTGTGGGAGTACGTGAGGGCACTGCGCGTGAGTCGGCCGCTGCCGCCCGTACGCAAGGCGTGTGCCAAAGGATGTCCGCCTTGTACTGTGAGGATACCGGTCAGTTTCTATCATTATTGCTTTATTACCCTTTTTATTTATACTGTCTAAAGGGACTAGTAACATGACAAAGCGCAGATTTGAGCTCGCATGCAAGAATCGAGAAATGCTCGAGAATTCGGCGAAAAGTTAAGAAAAAAAGGAAACGAAGTGCCTTGATGCTGTGTTTCCTCTGACTACGCTGATACATGAATAACACATCGTGAAGCTATAAAAATATCCTTACTCTTTTTACTTTTAACTTTGTTTTTATTATTTATTTATAAGATCCCCAATATAATATATGAGTCTCTAGTGTCTAACAACTGTAGTGTAACAATTGCAATTCTATTTTTTATCATATTAGTATTTGCTAATACTAATTTAAGTATGTCGTTTTTGATAATAGGAAACAGAATGGTGTATTTCAGCTGGAGCTGAACAAGGACAGGAAGACAACAGGTACCATGACAAAAACTTTTTCAATTTTGCCTTATTAGCAATTATTAGATATTTCACAAGAAACTTAAAATATTAATTATGTATTTAGATATTTGATAGCATAAACATCAGCTTCACGCTGTATCCCGCACACAGCAGGGTAAGCAGAGGGAACCACCGCTAAGACACTCCGTTTCCCAATTTCCGCCGAATTTTGAAGGCACTGCGTGTTAAATAGCAGGTGTTAACGGCCTTTGCCTCGACACCAGAGCTGAGAAATTAAAATATAAATTTAAGTAAATATTTCATTTCCTCAGTGGGGATCGAACTCACAACCAGTTGCGCTTACAGTCACACTTCGTGCCTCTACGGCACGATTGGCCTCTATTTGTTTTATAAACATTTAATGATTTCTTTTGCAGACGCAGCTCTCGTCACGCCATTCGTCATCTGTCGCGACCGAGGCCCTATGTAGCGCGTCTCACATCTATTATTAGTTCTTTGGGCGGGTAAATATATTTATGTTATCAAAAACATTCTGTAAAAAAACCCAAGTCTCGCAGCTCAGTCTTTCTACCGTAAAAAGTTATGAGATCCATGTAATACCAAGTCGGTTAATCTATTTAGTCTCTACTTAAAGGACCTTCTGTCTTAAGTTATTACATAAGTTATTATCATGAAAATATTAAAAATATTTTACGTTTTAAACAAATAGATCGACTTGGACATCGCATGAAAACACAACCTATCGAAAGACGTAATAGACATCATATTCGGAAGGACTCTGCTGAGGAATTCGGTTGCTGGCCCGTCGTGCTGTGTAGTGTGATAGTGTGATACATACTAATAATCAAATCATGCGATGTCCAAGTCCATCTATTTGTTTAAAACGTAAAATATTTTTAATATTTTCGCTTTTTAATTAAATCGCCTGAATTGCTCCCGGAAAAGTATGGTACGGCCGTGCCGCTTTTTTTTTGCTCGACTTGGCGGGGGCACTGCCGTGCCCCCAGATTATTATATTTATTTATCATTTTATTTATGTATTTTAAATGCAACACTCAACTTTGAAACTTTTAGCTCGAATTGAGCTAGAAGTTGAGAGCGGAATGCCTTGGCATTGTGTTCTCTCGGTATATATAATGCAGCGTGAAGCTGAAAAAGATATCTTTTGATTTTAGAGAATACACAGTAATCTTAAGTATTATATTTCAAAGTGTGACAACAAATTTTAAGAAGGTAGATATCACTTCTTGTCGCACAAAATTACATTTCGTATAGCATATAAAAGAACGAATGAATTAACTACTAAGAGCCCAGTCTGTATTTAATGAATTAACTATTAAGTCCATTAATCACGTGAGCCTAATAAAAGGGTTGGCAAAAATAACTATATATTACAATTGTATTAAGATATCGCGTGTTTCTTTTAGATAATACAAAATATACGTGATTTTGAGAGGAGAGAGCGGGGTGGGTGGTATCAGTTTTAAAACTTACCACATATCACCAAATGAAGAGGGGTTTAAAAATGCTAAAAAAACATCACGCAACGATTAATGAACGGACGGAATTAAAGGACGGCCCCTAAACGATTGAACAAATAACACAAATTTAAATAAATTTGTGTTATCAGGCGCATCGGCCGTGAAGCATACGCGTTGGAAGTGGCGGAGCGCGCGTACCGCGCAGCCGCCTTCACGGCGCGGTATGCGCCCGCGCATGACGCCGTCACCGCACTAGTGTCGAACATTGCTCAGGTATATTTGTTATTTTCGCTTTTATTTGTTTTTTTTTATTTATTTATTTTTATTTATATCAAGTAACATAAATTATGACTCATTTTGTTAGTACCATAAAAAAACTTAAATGTTTATGTTAGTATTTAAGTTGCTTCTCCATTCCACTCGCAATGGCGCTACAATGGTTTACGTACACAATGTAATCTATTAGAAATCATATTTATGATGCTGTTGGAGCTACTCCGCAGTCTTTGTAATAAGGAGTCATATCTTTTGTACGTAGTAGCGAAGAAACAGTTAACTCGGGCTGTCGCGAACATCCCCGACGCGCTACAGAAACGAGGCAGCCCCAGCAGCACTCTAAATGCGTCACTGTACTGAACTCGTAGGGCGCTGTAAGATTTTTGTGAATATTTGGCCCACATACTCGATAAATAAAAACTAATTAATAAAAAAAGTATACTCATATTTTGGGTTTTTTATACTTGTATAAGATTTGATTTTGAATATTTAATTTATCGTCATTATTTTGATTTGGTATATTTAATTTGTCGTCATTATTTTGATTTGGTATGTTTAATTTGTCGTCATTATTTTGATACGAAAAGATTGAGGCGCTCTTTAATGTCTTTTTATTTGAGGACAATGAGCACTGTATGGGTCGTTGGTGAAATGTGTTGAAGATATTTTCAAAACACTTTACACACCATTTACAAGGGGGGAAGATGACTTTCAAAATATGTTGGGCTCCAATTTGGGGCAAAGCACAGTTAATAGAAACACGTTACACGTCCTACACAACAACCCGCAGAGGTTCATCAGCGCGGACAGCGGCGCGGCGGCGGAGCACCTGGCGCGCTGGGCGCGCGGGTCGGGCGCGCAGCAGCGCCTGTGCGGCGCGCTGGTGGCGCCGCGCCGCCTGCCGCCCGCCGCGCTGCCGCGCCTGCACGCCGCCGTGCTCGCGCTGCCCGCCGCGCCGCACGTGGCCTTCAGCTTCCTGTCCAAGGTGATTTCTACGATGTCTGACCTATGTCCATCATTTCTGTTTCAAAAATTTTAAGTTTACTTCGAGAACAGTTTGTCGCCCATAAATCCATATATTTCAAAAAAATTAACATTAAAACGATTACTTTTCCACCCAGTTTGACATGTCAAGCTGGGCATCGAGCGCAGACTCATCGCAGCGCAGTGAAGTATTAGAGTCACTAGTTAAGGCAGCATTACGCATAGGGCCCGACCCTTCTCCACAGTACATGGTTTTGTTAGAGGTAATGTATTATTTATATTTGACTTATTTTTTTGTTTGTATTGACATTAAATATTATTAATTCTTCTTCTTCAACTTCACTCTGTATCTTACACACAGCAGGGTAGGCAGAGGGAACCTAGTGTTAAGACACTCCGTTTCCCACTTTCCGCCGACTTTTGGAGGCATTTCGTGTTGAGTGGCAGAACTCAAAGCCGCACTTCCCCTCGACACCACACAATGAAATGGAAATAAATATTTTCAAGTGGTGATCAAACCCACATCCAATAGATTTTACAGTCACACTTTATGCCTTACGTCACGGCTGGCCTTTAAATATTATTACAATATATTATACTATAGAATGTTTTATGATGTTCTGTAGTGCTGTGCTACAACATGATATGACTGTAAACGAAATGTAATTATTGAATTATTGACATTCTACACGCACGTAAAGTGGACAGTGCTTGAGGAACAAAGTGTAATACTAAAAGATTGTTGCTAAGTCATTATTACTCATCCCTCTACTCATAAGCTCCCTCAATTTACCGTGCTACATACGAGTATATGTATATATTATGTAATGTGATAATATGATAATAAACTAAACTTCATTTATTTACATATTAAAATATATTTAAATTAAAAAATATGCTTTTGCATTTAAAAAAAAATTCCGTTATGAAATAAATCTCTACATTTAAGTTTACTAACATCAGCCTCAAGAATTGCCATATAAAGTTACCTTTTTTTTTCAAAATACCAGCATACAAAAAAATTTTATTAAATCCTAACCTATCTACAGATACTGGACAAACAATCAGGTGCAATAGTGCGCAAGAAAGAGCTTTGCGCGCACACGCTGCGCTGCGCGCACGCCACCGTCAAGTGTCGCCTGCCGGCGCCGTATTGCGCACACTTACCCGACGTTGCGCTCGCTTATGCTGATATGATGCATTTTGATCAGGTAACTTTTGTTTTTATATTTTTAATTATTATTAAACTATAGTCGTGGATTCGATTCATGTTTCAATAAGCTAAATATTGTAATGGATACATATTAGGTTTTTAAAATTGGGAAATATAAAGATGATATGAGTTATTTTGGCTATTAGTACCTAAATGTCAACACTACACGGCGATCTTTTTTTAAAATAAGTTGTTATCAAAAATAACTTGCAAGCTACGATGCGTGCGCGTCAGTTCAAGTTCAAGTGTCATCAATAGGGGCCATTATGCGTACACCCGTTGTTGCGCTTACTTACGCTTATATAATGCATTTTTTAATGTATAAATGTTTTTAAGGGATTGAGCAATATATAGAAATGGGACAAACTAGTAAGCCATTCTATCCAAAATAACATGCTGAACAAAAATTTTAAATTTATAATCTATGCATATCCACAAGTTGGATACTTGGATATAAATATATTTAAGATACTTATTGAGAAAACGTATAAAAATTTATAAAAATTTGAACGCAGCGGGACTCGAACCCGCGCCTCCTGGAAACCGACCAGGCGCTCTGATCACTAAGCCATGCGTTCCGTAATGCATGCGTATGTGCGTAAATTAAGATTCTATTTTATCGACATATATTACAATAAGTAGTTTTCAAATAAAACGGTGATCATGTCATATTTAAATATTTATATTAACTTAAACCTAACTAAATGAACAATTGACAGAACATTTAAAACACACAGCTAGGCCATCTCCTCCGCGAGCTCGGCCTCATCTTCTGGGAGGCGCGGAACTCCAAAGACATCAACAGGGAGCAGTACGCGCAATACGCGCCGCACTTCGCAAGTACCTTGTATAACTTGCTGAAGGGGTTCGTCGCTTTGGCTCTGTCACGGTCTTATGAGCCTGAGAGAGGTGGGTAAAGGATTATTTGTTTTATGTGTTATTGAATAAAAATGAACAGCGTTATTAATTGGTGATATATGAGATATTTTTTTAAAAAGTTGCACTGGATGGAGTACAGAACGATGTATATTTAAATTACCTCTGTTTGTCGGTATCTATTAAAACAATCATTTTCGTTTAATATTTTTTATTTTATCGGTGATCGGCTTTGTAAATTATAATTAATACAATATTACTGTAGAATTCATTTATGATAGATAGATACTAAAGAAACTGTAATTGTATTTCATTTCATTAATTTTATTACACGGACCACCGTCGTGGTGTAGTTTTCTACTCAAGTATCTCTCTCTGGTGACAAGACAAAGCGCGGCGTTATCCTCCGTCATTCAATAGGCAATATATTGTTCCTTACCGCCCCAGTGGCGTACTACGCGACGTCGGCGCTGCACGAGGCGTGGGGCGCGTGGGTCGCGCCGAGCTCCGAGGCGCCGCTGGCGCCGCGCGGCGACGACGTGGCCGCCAAGTACTGCGACGCCGTGCTCATGCTCATGCAGGCCGTCGCGGGTGAGTGGGCTCCGCGTACTTTATACTGTAGTTAGCTGTAGGTTGCTGCGAACGCAGATTTCATTTTAGGTAGTTTTCTTATTTTTAATTATTTTCTTGCTGACCAATTTTAAAAGTTCAGAAAAACTGACATCAGTCCGGCTACTGATTCTCGACGACGTCGCGTTACCGTGTGAGTTATCTCTTACTGGTCTATGTTATGTTATCCTGGTAGACAAGAGTACAGGTAAGTACAGGTGCCCTGTCCCCTTCTCGCTACAACTTTCTAAATGTATATATTTTTATTGCTTTACATAAATAGTAAGCATCATTTTTTGTCATATTTAAATAAATATAACATTTTATAGTAAATCTTATGGTTCTTTTATTTTAAATACTTCAATTTATTATCCTTTATACGTCAAATTATATATTAGAAATTAAACATATATTCTATCTATGTGTAATTAATTATTTATAAAAAATAATACATATTATTTTTATTTGGTCTAAATTAAAATATGATTATACATCATTTACTAACTAACATTAGCTACTGTAACATATATACTTTATGTGAACTATCAATTAGGACTTCCAATCCTGCAATCAGAATACGATGTCGATATTGCAAAACTGGGTATTTTCTTTCTCTTTATACAACCTTCCTCCAGTACCATTAATACTGTTATCGAAAGTCAACCACACAATCTTACTTCATATTTTTTTCCCATTTCATCATTCATTCTGCCGACGTCCCCAAACGACCTCAGCAAGTCCTTCTTTATTATCACTTTGGTATCCACGCTAGTACCTGCTATTGTGCATCCACTTGTTGCGTATTCTGTAAGCCATTTTTTACGCCTAAATTGACTACACTAACATAGTGACGGGAAACTATATTATAAAGTATGACCGATATCAGACTCGGAAAACATCTCATTGACGATTGTCGCACTCGCTTTGCAGTCCCACAAACCCCGTAGATCCCGTATCCTTAATCCCGCAACTCACGGGACTGGAAAATGACGCTGTCCCGCAATACTGAGATTGGAACAACAGAACAGTAACGACGTCATCGTGACACTGATGTCTGTTCAAACGAATACCCACGATGATTATGACTCCGGTGCTTTTATTTGACTAGAAAATGGATTGACTGAATATAACTTTTATTTAGTTGATTTAAAGTATTTTTTGTACATTATATAAAAAAATGCATGCGTCTTTGTTTTCTGCACATTCGAATTGTTAAATATAACTGTGGAAAATTTTACACTCCTCCGTCCGGACCGGTTGATATCGCAGATCGCTCGGGCCACGTGCTGCGCTACGTGTGGAAGTGGGCGGTGATCGCGGCGCTGGGGCTGGAGACCCAGCCGCTGTGCGGGACCATGCTGGCGCACCTCGCGCGCCTGCCCTGGAACCAGCGCTGGTTCCATGTGGAGTGCTTGCTCGTGGTGCCCCAGGTGGGAAAAACCCCCAAATCACAACAATCATTTGAAATTTACTAAACTTGATGACTATTATGGTATAGTAGTTAAATAATACTCAAAAAAACTCCACAATTTTATAATATTGTATGTTGTAAAACAATAGATAAGTGACTGGACAACCACAGAAGTTGTATCAAATATGGATGGGCTTCACAATACGAAAATGCTTAAAACTTACAAGATATATTAACTTATTTTATGTTATTCTTACAAACGTATATGTTTTTATTATTTTGTGTTCCTTTTATTTTTTGTGCGCAATAAATAATATTTCATTCTGTTATATTTTCTACAACAGATAACAGAAATGGGCACAACACTACTACAATCGTGGTGTAGTAACGTAATGCGATACATCACAGCGGAGGATTGGCTGAATGGTGCCATTGATGAACAAGTGCCCGCTCATCTTGTGTCCATATTGAAAATATTGACAGACAAACAGATGGTGCTGCCAGATGAGGTATACATTCATTCATTCTCGAGGCTGTGCGTGTTGAGTAGCGGAACTCAACGCTGCGCTTTGTCTCGATACCAGGAGAAGTATTGGAAATATTTAATTTCCTTGAGTAGGAATCGAATCCACAACCTGTCGTTTCTACTCGCACGCTTGTGCCCCTGCACTACGACTGGCCTCTTAAATTTAATTATTTGTTTTATTTACTAATTAGCAAAACTTACTATATACTATATAGAGGTGGAAGGTACCATTTTTTCGATGTTTCAAATCGAATTGAAGATAACGTTTGATAATAAATAACATAACTTTTATGATGAATAAAAATATTCAATTTGAATTCATATATTGACCAATGGAATTAAGAAATAAAATGGCATTACAATTTACTTTTGACTCTTGCAGGCATTGGAGGAAGCGTGCAAACTGCCCTGGCATCGGTTACCTAATATTGCTGTAGAAGAAGCCTTTGAGACATACTTCATGGAATTTTACAGTACTACATTACCATATCATGAACAACCACATTTTAGGTACTGTATAAAAATTAATTTAATTTTTATACAGTATAATGTATAATATATTTATTATCTCTATTATTATAAAATAGTAACGCTTTTCGTCTCTGTCTGGCATTTCTAACTCTTCTTCATCTAAACCACTCAACGGATTTTGATGCGGTTTTCACCATTAGGTAGAGTGTTTCTCAGGGAAGTTTTATATATAGTTTATTATATGCATATTTTAATATAATTTGACAAAAATATGATAAATGTGTATAAAGTCCTACCTGCTGATACACTATCACGCATGCGCTGCTTTAATGGTAAGTCCTACATGAAAATAATGTACTAGAGTATTGTTGCTCTTAATAACATCTACAAAAAAGTCAGCGACGGCATATTCGTATCTTCTAAGAATAACATACAGCGAGCACATTTCTGTCTAAAAATAGTAATTTGAATATATTTTTTTATTGTGAGAGATGTTTGTCCATAAAGGTCCATAATCAATCCTTATCCTTTTAAATACTTTATTAATTTTCTACGTTAAACGAAGATAAAATTTGCTCTTTACACTTATGGAAATTACGAATAGTTTTAGGGAAAAACGCATTTAATTGTTGACACATCGCGCCGGCTATAAACCGCAGTTCTGGCTCATGTTTCATTTATTTAGCCTTACTCTCAGCATAATAATAAGTATATTAGTTACTTACTACGTTGCTACTTAAACTTTGCTCTTTACAATATTTCGAAATTACAAATAGTTTTAGAGAAAAGCTATATCGACTCATGTTTATCCCTTAGTCTCAGTATATAAATAAGTATATTAGTTACCTTGGCCATTTAATGTAGATTAAAATGTTGCTTACTGTTTTTTCATTTAATAAGTACTTAAGAAGATTAGTAGTACACATTTAAAATTACGGTACTATAAAATTCTTGCTGTGTAACAGCTCGTCGCCCACTACTCGTCTCCCCGCGCTCCGCGACGTATAAGATAAAAATGGATCCACCGCACACGCCTGGCTTCTTTCCCCCGGGTATGGAAGGAGGACCTGCTCATCATGTTGCCCAAGGCTGGGAAGAGCCCGCAGCCTGAGGGATACCGATCTATAACCCTCCTTAGTGCGGTTGCCAAGCTGTTCGAGAAGTTATTCCTCTCTTCTACAGTCGCACATTCACCCACGAACGGGTATACCACTCCTGTTACTACGCCGTAACAGCGATCAACCGAAAGAAGAGTGCAATAGTAGTCTTCTTTGACGTAGCACGCGTATTCGACCGCGTCTTACACCCGGGTCTACTTCATTAAGTGCTCAGAGCTGGCACCCCCCAGCACGTCACGCATGTCTTTGCCTCGCGGCCTCAGTGACAGAACATTTTGGGTGAGAATTGAGAGTTCGTGGTCTAGCAGCGACTCGATCGCTGCCGTTGTTCAGGGAACCTCTCTACGCACTATACACTGATGACATCACAACGCCCTAGCGAGAAATCCTGCAGGTGGTCCAGAACCTCATCCTTTGTCGAGTGACCACGAGGCGCCATACTACGTGAGGAACACCACGCAACATAAAAATAGAAAGCCTGGTGGTATACATTGGTGGTCACGCGTCCAACGCATTCCGCTGCGACAATGTATCGGGTCACCTGCACCTAAAGAGCAGCACTCCGTGGCATACCTGACTGCCCGAGGTCAGACGTCAGATTGCTTCCGAGGGACTTTCCTCCTCCAAATCCGACTCATGAGCCTTGCATTGAACCTTGGTCGTTTAAGATGGGCCTCCTTCAGGAAACCCAGAGTCTCACCTGACTGAGTTGACCGCCTAGATGGTATTTGATAATCCTTCCAATCCCCTCCCGTTTCCCCCTCCCTGTGTTTGCTCTAGAGCAGGATGTCACTGGAGACCACGGCCAGAGAGCCAACGCCCACATGTCGTTCGGAGCTTCTACGGAGATGGACGAGAGAATGCATCAATTCTGAGCCTGGCTCTATAGCAAAGTAAATTTAAAAGCGGTTGCACGTACTTTGGAGTTAGCCAATAATTATAGTATATTTCAACGCGACATAGTTGGTTACATCTATCGTTTAAGTATTTTTGGGTAAGAGAATAGTAAGTAGTAGTACTTTAAGTTTTCTGTTGTTTGTGTCATTTGTTTAAGTGTGTTTGTTTAAACAATTGGAACATCCTTATTGGAACTACGAAAATGCGGGTTGCATTAAGGCTTAAATAATTTTCACATTAGTAATCTTAAGTGCTACAAAGGTACATTATATGAATAATTCAGTAGTTAAAGCGGGCGAAGCCGCGAGCGGGTCGCTAGTATGTATATAAGAGCTGATTTACATTTTTAAATAGAAATTAAAATATATATATATATAAATAAATCTTTAAACATTGGCATAAGCGTCAACGCCATCGGTGTCTAGGCTCCAGAGTAAGGAGGCCTCACGATAGGCGCCGTCTCAGCCAATACTGCAGGTGGCAAATTAATTGCAATGTGTTAACGTCCTATAATAAAATTTTTCTTTTATATGAAAAAGTTGTGTGAGTATTTTTTATCACGCAGTGTAAGTGATTTTTACTAATGTAGTAGAGTATAATAAAGTGTTGCCATTCAAATAGTTTTATTTTTAAGTCATAGTCAGGTATAGCTAGCAAAGCTAGTTAAAGTTGACGAGCGAACCGAGCAAGAGGTGAAGCTCGTATGTATGTAACAACTTTGGCTCGTTAACATAATTGCAGGGTAATGCTGTCGGTGTGCATGCTGGTGGTGGGCGAGCAGCGCTGGGCGCCGCGCGGGCCTCTGGCGGCGGAGAGGCGCGCGCGCTGCGTGTCGCAGTGGGTGCGCGCCGCGCTCGTGCCCGCGCTCAGGGCGCACGTGGCCGCCTACACCGCCTACCAGCTGCACGCGCTCGCGCACCTGGGTAAGTGTGCGCGCCCATGTTGTAACAACTCAAGTGGTCCTCTTAGCGCGCGCGCTGCGTGTCGCAGTGGGTGCGCGCCGCGCTCGTGCCCGCGCTCAGGGCGCACGTGGCCGCCTACACCGCC
>JAATLQ010034031.1:0-20622 GCA_013421005.1 Heliconius erato x Heliconius himera | reverse complement strand
CACGCATCATCGCAACATAAAAATAGAAAGCCTGGAGGTACACATTGGTCGTCTAGCGTCCAATGCATTCCGCTGCGCCAATGTATCACCTGCCCCTAAGGGGCAGCACTCCGTGGCATACCCGGCCGCCCGAGGTCAGACGTAAAACTACTTCCGAGGGACTTTCTATTCTCCTCCAAATCCGACTCATGAGCCTTGCATCGAATCTTGGTCGTTTAAGATGGGCCTCCCTCAGGAAACCGAGGGTCTCTCCTGACTGAGTTGACCGCCTAAATGGCATTTGATAACCCTTCCAATTTCATACTGTGTCAACGCCCAGATGTCGTCGAAAGTTAATTTAGAAGCGATTGCACGTATTTTGGGGTTATCCAATAATTATAATGTATTTCAACGCGACATAGTTGGTTACATCTTTCGTTTAAGTATTTTTGGGTAAGAGAATAGTACGTAGACTGTTGTTTATAATTTCTTTCGTGAAAGTTTTCTATTGTTTGTGTCATTTGTTTAAGTGAGTTTTTTTAAACAATTGAAACATCCTTATTGGAACTACGAAAACGCGGGTTGAATTAAGGTTTAAATAATTTTCACATTAGTAATCTTAAGTGTTTTGCAAACATAGGTACATTACATAAATAATTCCGTAGTTAAGCGGGCGAAGCCGCGAGCGGGTCGCTAGTATTAAATAAAACTATTGGAAATGAGTAAGTGCTTTTTACATCCACTTTTTCGTTATAATTTATTTATTCTTCACCTTCAAGCTGTATCCTACAAAAACAAGTTTAGAAAGAGGGAAACTAGTGTTAATACACTCCGTTAAATTAATAACAACACTATAAATATTTTTATCCATTTATTATTTGCATTGTAAACCCATACACTTTGATCTATTCATCAACCGTTTATAATTTACCTTAGACAAGTCATTACATCACCATACCTAGTGAACCTTTTTACATTACTAGAAATTTAGTGATTAATTTACATACAGTATAGGAGACAGTTTTGAAGATTTTTGTGTAGATTAATAAACAAAATCATTTATTTTATTTTTTTTTTCAAATAATTTAGCTACATTTATTTTTTTTCATATTAAAGATAGGAAGAGAACAAATAAAAAAATATACATTTTTATTTTATTTATATTTCAACAGATAATATATTGAAGATCTAAGATAGAGAAAAGATGAACAAAATTTCTTGTAATGTAAAAAGGTATTTTAATAAAGTTAACATACTCGCACCATAATTGACTTGAAAAAGCAAAAATATTAATGCATGAAGCAAATTATAATGAAAACAATTAACTAAATACATGATATAAATAAATTATATAAATTAACAAAATCATACTATACAATATCCAGAATATTCTATAGCTCCTTACCATTTAAATAATTTTAAATTTCGAATGAAATATAAGTAGGAATATAAATGAAATAATAATATTGAAGACAATAATAATTGTTATAAAAAAAAGAATCAAATAAATTTTACAAAAATATGGCATTACATGGCGTACATTTAACTCACACGACGCGAAGTTCGCAATTAATTAAAAAAAAAAGAGTCTATTTAACCATACTTTGGTAACTTTATTCCATGTACGAACCTCCATTTGTAAAAAAAACCCACTTCAAAATTAAAAAAAGAATCAACAAAATACTAAAACACTTCTAAAATATTTTACAAATACCTAATTATTAAGAAAAAATGTTAAATAGTGTGCATTTATTACATCGAAAGACCGTGAACTTACTTATAGCATTTACTTTGTATGTATGTAGAATCGTTCGTAAAACTTTATAGAGCTAAAGTACCAAGACAATATTTAATATGAATAAACATATATTATATATTTATTATATATATATTGTACGTGAACTGCATTTATACTTTTGCAAAAGAAAATTGAGCAAAACATATTGCTCGACTGTACTGTAAAGTAATTTGTACATCTAATATTTAAAAAAGAAGAAGACGGCGATACAGAGCAGCCACTGAAAATCTAAAATCTTACAATACTTACTTTTACTACTTACAATATTAAATTATGCATTATCTTTGGCGAATACACTGCTTACGGTACCGTGAAATAACGCTGAGAAAAAAAGTAATTACTTTGACGATAATAAATATAACGTCGTTGTAAAGTCTCACAAATTTTTTTTCCAATATTAATACTGAATTAAAAAAAACTGGTACCACCTCGCTTATTACTAATATATAAATTTACAGTTAATAAATAGATAGGTAAGAAAAGTTATCGCGCAAAATTTTGTTGGCGCGAAACGCTCCTATCTGTCAAATGTCATACGTCAACGTATTTTTTTTTACTAAGAATTTCGTTTATACAGCCACCGCCTTGTAATTTAGTAGCAGCATTTAAAGATTCTGCCAAGTATATTTATTTTAAAATTATTGTTATAATTAAATTTAATTTATGAATAGGCATGTCAAACTTTTTCGCTACTAAAATACATACATGTATTACACGACAGTGGCGTAATCGATAATATATTCCCGTAATCATTTTTTTTTATTTATTTAAATATAATATTATTATAAGTTTGTGGTGTTACAGCGAGAGCATAATTATAACTAATAACTTTTGTCGAATGGCAGTTTTAGTTTACCTTAAAAACACGCTCTTAGGTCGATACAGTTTACGCTACCAATTCCACTTTAGCTACACACATGGAATGATTACTTACGAAACTGAAATATTCTATTTTAGCATATGAAAAGATCTAACATTAGTCTATATACAATTAGGTCCACTATTTTGAACTATATAAAACCGATTGAGCCGATTTTCATTATAATCAAATGAATGCTACAGTGAGATTACGAGATTCATTCTAATCAATTTCTAATTCTCCCAATATTAGAAGGATAAAAAAAGATTTTAACTACAGTACTGAGTTAAAAAGCAGGTATATATAAATACAATGGCATAATAAACATACATTTAAACTATTTACATTACAAATGCATTTTATTAATTCGATTGAACTGACACTAAACCATTTTCGCATACATTAGTTATTATTTGTACGTAAATATCCATAATAAATGAGATGCAGTGAATTTACATACATAAATACTAATTATTTATATTTATATATATATATATATATATATATATATATATATATATATATATATATATATATATATATATAAAAGAAAATAGTCCTAGTAATAATTATTATATTAAATTTTCCATTATTAATCATCTAGTGACAGATGAGTACACCATTTATATGTACATCTTGATTTTTGTATGAAATGTATTGAATCAAGACTTGAAATCTTTAAAACTACATGACACTTCCTATATTTCACTCAACTCATTTATTTTTATAAATTATTAAAATTAGAAAGTCATTGTTTTAATCCACAAAACATTTGTTAAGTCATCCATTACATTCAGAAATATCCTTAATTTAGTAAGAAATTGCAACATCATTTTCATTTTCTTCAAATATAAACAATTTAAAAAAAAAATAGACTAATATTGTTTAATGCACACAACATTCATTCATCTCATTCAAAAATGACCTTGAAATTGAATCTAAATTTCTTAACTCACTTTGAGCCAATTTAAAATGTCCTATTATTAATTTACTTCTATCATATTTACTTATACTACACCATTATTATTTGTAAATTTTGAAAAGATATAAAAAACGTTTATTTCTTTCATTGTTCATTATTTTAGGTCACCATAGTCGTGTTTTAATGATACTTAAACCTATGTTGAGCGAATCGATGAGAAATTATATTAAAAAAGTTATATATTTCGTTTAAATACTTTATAATTCGTTTATAGTTCTGAGTTTGACAGTTATCCATTATAGCACAGCCTTGTATGGACTTTGTAGAAAAGTTCAAAGTTCGATATATCCAAGTGAAGATGAAAGTTCATACATTTTTTTATGTATGTGGATTATTTACATAGATTTTTTAATAATCAATACAATATCAAGAAATAGTTAATAATAGGCACTATTGTTACCAATATTAAGTATAAAAAATTTTCAATGAATGTAGAAACAAATAATTAATAATACCATAATCAGCATTAATTAGGTAAAACAATAAAAATAAGGAAAAATATTTCAAAATATATAAATAATAGGCCATGATAATAGTAAGAAAAACATGTAGAAATATTTGTGCAAATATAAAATATAAATACAAGTGCCATATATTAGACCATAGTATATAAACAATATAATTGAGCATATTAATGTATACTGCATAAATTATAAAATCGATTAGTATTAATTAATTAAAATCGATTTTATGTGAAAGATAAAAAAGTCGTTCACTCGATTGGATACACATTAAAAAAATCACTCTCTACGTCACTATGATACGCATAGCATTCGTTCGAGTGACTCCAAAAATCGAGACGAGACACAATCAGATCACCAAACACTTAGTCACCATCACTTAAAAAAAGTTACAGTTTAGTCGCTGTTTTATTACATTCGTAGGAACACCGGAGATGCACAGAAAGCTGTTTCCCCGGCGCTTGATTCTACAACTCCGTTACAGCGTATAAATCCCTCGTGTCACGATCGCGAGGGTCACGGGGGTCACGAAGTTCACGGGGGTCACGTAGCTCACGGGGGTCACGTTGCTCACGGGGGTCACGTTGATCGCGAGGGTCACGTTGCTCACGGGGGTCACGTAAGTCGCGGGGGTCTCTTTGCTCTCGTGCTTCGTGTCGTCTTCGGTGTTGATTATTCGGTTGTCTTCGGGGTCTTTGTAAGCTCCTGTACTCTAACGCCGCGGCGGATAATGGTTGTGGGTCGGTTCGTCGTTGGGGTCGCACTGTAGCGTATTTGTCCGCCGGGGGATGCCCCGGGGGGTGTCCCGGGGCGTGCGCTGGAGGGTGCGAGGGGGTGTGCCGGGGAGCGTCAGGGGAGAAGGTGGCGAGTGCGGGGGGCGGCGCGGGCGGTCGCGGGCGCGGCGCGCGCGGTCCAAACGACGCGTATTTTGGGTCGAAGCGGTTCAGTGACCCTGAACGGCTGGCCTGACCTGGAATATTACAATATAATTGGTTAAACATATTTTAATGTAAATTTTATATATGTAGGATTATAATTTTTGCAGATCAAAATGCAACTTATTATAAATTACTTATTTTAGATACACGAAAAATTAACTATATGTTGAGTGACATAAACGAACTCGTGTTACCACACAAGTTGTTCCAGTTGCAGAAATGTCAAAGTCAAATAATTTTATTCAGAATGAGATTACATGATTAATTTTTAAGTTAATGCCTCAGGCCCGAAAAGAACCGGCGAAACATAGCCGGACTCTATTTTAAAATAAATTATATACAAATACACATTTAAAAATTGGTGACAATGATACTTTTGAAACAGATTGGAGTTAGCATTTCATTCCCAAGGCGTGTAATCATTTATAAAATAATTAATTTGATAATAACCTTTAAAGACCTCTTCGTTTTCTCTAGTCTAGTTGTGATATTTTTCTTAAAATACATAAATAATAACATTATCAAAAATGTATTAAGACGGTCAATATATTAATTTCTTTAAATTTTTGCCTTAAAGAAACTTTAGGGCCTAAACTGTAAATTACAGGAATAGCTCGCTTCTGCAAGACAAAAATTAATTTAATAACGGCTGCACTATCACAAAATAAAATCCCATAGGACAAAATACTATAGGAGTAACTAAAGTAAACAAGGCAGAGCCGTTTCCACGTCGGTTAATAATAGTCTGATAAATAGTCTGATTTTTTTAACCGCAAAAGATGCTAAGCTAAGTTTATTCGCCAATCCTTTGATATGAGGTAGTTTGGAGTCAATGGTGAAACCGATACCGAGAAATACATATAAAGCAGCAGCATTTCAGTGAAAATATTTTTTCCTAAATGTATTCTTTCATCAACTTGACGAACATTCTCCAAAGATCCGATGTTTTCTTGATATATAAGGAGTTAAATATTTTAATAATGTATTTTGTGGTGATCTATTTAAATTTAAAATCTAAACTACATTTATTTACACTCTCCTTAAGTAATAATTCAGCAAATATTGTGGAAGTGTTTTTTTTGGTTCTAGAAACTATTCCAGTTTCCACCAAAGAATTTCTCACAGAAGTTTTCAAAATGTCATTAATGACTTAATATTTTTTATAATAATTTTATGCTAGAACAATAACTATCAATCAATCAATCAGCTTCACCCAGTATCCCGCATACACCAGGGTAGGCAGAGGGAACCTAGTGTTAAGACACTCCGTTCCCCACTTTCTGCCGAATTTTAAAGGCATTGCGTGTTGAGGGGCAAAACGCAACGCCGCGCTTAGCCTCGACACCAGAGCGAAGAATTGGAAATATTAATTTAAGTAAATATTTCATCTCCGCGAGTGGGGATCGAACCCACAACCGAAAAATAAACATTTGGCGGAAAATGGAGAGTTTTAGCACTAGGTTTCTTCTGCCTACCCTTACCTCACAACGGGATATAAGCGAAAAACTAAAAGAAGGAACAAAAAAAATAACCTGTATTCTGTTCGGATGGCGCGCCGCCCGCCCGCTCTCAGTAGAAATCGTTACTCTCGAGCGTCTTGCACTGCTTGCTCAGTGTTGCGTATTTGCCATTATGTGGAGCCCGGCCCAGGGTGTGAGATCCGCCCAAAGCGCCCAATCCGCCTAAACCTCCGCCTAGGCCTCCGCCCATGCCACTGGACAGGCCGCTGTTACCGGTCGGGCGGCCTAGGGTAGCGCTGCCGGACATGCGCGATCTGGAAAAATATTTGTTATTATTTATTATCTATACTAATCTATACATATAAAAAGGACTTGTGCTGACTGACTGAGGTAAGACGCACGCAGAGCCGTAACCGCTGATGGTAGAAACGTGAAATTTGGGCAGATGTTTATTTTCATATTCTGGACATCCACTAAGAAGGGAATTTAAAAAATTTTAACCCTAAATGGATGAACTAGGGGTTGAAAGTTTGTATGGAAAAAAATTTAATCTGTACCGATTTTTACAAAATTTGAAATTCAGACTCTTAAAAATATTTCATTGAATACGTGTTTCATGGTTTTTAAGAATTCACTCCCTAAGGGTCAAATAAGAGGTTGAAAGTTTATATAGAAAAATCTTTAAATTGCTAACGATTTTTATAAAAATTTAAATTCAAACTGTTAAAAATATTTTATTGAACACGTGTTTCGTGGTTTTTTTAGAATTCACTCCTAATAAGCGGGCGAAGCCGCGCGCGCCCTCTAGTCTATACATATAATAAATGTGTAACTGATTGCCGTCTGTACAATATATATAATGTACATGGAAGATATATAAAAAAATGTTTTTAATAAAAAAAAACCGACTTCAAGCAACAAACTAAAAAGTAAAAAATTATGTTATTGAGTAAAACATACATTAAACATACATACTTTAAAAATAATAACAAAAAAAATTACAATTTTGAAGTCGGTGACAAGTAAGATAAACAGGCTTAGTAATTCGATATTGTAGTAAGGTTGTTACAGCATTAGGATGACTTTTTTACAGAAGTCGGTTAAAAATACATATTAGTGATAGTTATTGTAGTCAAAATAAAGATTTTTAAAATTATTATATTTGCGTATGCGTTTATTATACACGCTAACCTCAGAAACGGCTTAACCCATTTAATTGTAGTTTTCACTATTATATTTTGGCAATCATTTAATGTTTGTTTCATTTCAGTTGATCCATAAATATAAGGTTATATAAATTTAAAGTATTATTAGTAGTACAGTAGGAATTATTAGGATATTTCACATACCTAGGCCTCTCTCGTTCCCTATCCCCTAGGTCCATGAGCTGCACGGCTGCACTGTACGAGGGTGGTTTCCCGTTGGGGAAGGGCGCGGGACGGGGCAGCGTGCGGGAGCCTGCACTGCCCGTCGATAGGAACGGAGCTTGTTCTTCACCAAGAGCACTACGCCTAAGGAGAATTTTCAAAACATACTTTAAACATCATTTGCTCCACTTCCTTCGTTTTTTTAGCTTGACGCTGTATCGCACAGATCAACTGGGAACCTAATGTTAAGACACTTCATTTCCGTTCTGGAATGGCTGATTTAAATGGAGTGAAATACATAATATATAATACAATGCATAACAGTTTATCAACTTTACCCTTATAAAATTAGTACCTGTAACTACTGTATACTAGCTTGTATGTCTAATGTAACAAGAGAAACGATTTTTTTTATTTATTTAATTGAAAATAGAAACCCAAATTCATTTTATTTTATAGCTTCACGCTATATCCCGCACATAGCATCTTATCCAGAAATAACATCGCAACCTAGTATTAAAACACTACGTTCCCATTAAACACTAATTCACAAACTAAAAACAAAAATTCCCCAGTTTCCGCCAAAATTTGAAGGCATTGTGTCTTCACAGCCACATCTAAGTAAAATTATTATTTAATATAAAAACAAAATAAAAATCACTGATTTTTACCCTGCTGTGCTGTGTGTACAGATCCCGCACACAGCAGCGTAGGCAGAGGGAACCTAAAATACATTCCCCACATTCAGCCAAGTTGCGTGTTGAGTAACGGAACTCAACGCCGCGCTTTGCCTCGACACCAGAGCGAAGAAATGAAAATATTTCATTTCCTCGAGTGGGGATCGAATCCACAACCAGTCGATTTTACAGTCGCACTTTATGCCCCTGCGCCACGACTGAGCAACAAAATAAAATAATTATATTTACTTAGGGTTAATATAAATCCAGGCGTGCGAGTCGACTAGAACGATTGCGGTAAACAGGAAACCGGCCACAATGGCGGCTAGCAGCTGCAGAGATAATGCCTGGAAAAAAAAAACAATAAATATTTATATATCCACTATTGTTAAAATTAACCACCACCTAAACACCACTTTTCGTCAATTTTTTGACGGTACTCAACGCCGCGAATTGCATTGTGACTAGAGCGGGGCAGTAAAATCATTAAATAAAACATTCTCCATCGCGCATAGTCATACACATGATCTACTGCGCCGCTTCGTTCTCGAAAATAATACAAATAAAATTATTTCATTAAAAAGAGTACCGAACCCTCGACCATCTCGTGTACAGACTAGCACTGCCACTATGTCCTCATCCATTTTATCTGAAGTAAAGGTCCAGCAATTTATCTTACAGTCTATTAATTAAAATATATAATGAACAAGTGTATGAACAGTCATCGCCTTCCCTGTTATGCTAATACATTAAATACAGCTTGAAGGCGTGTGGCGCGCGCCTTGGCCGTAATGTTTATAGCTTGTGGCCCGAGACCCGTGACCCGTAGCCCGTGGCCTATGGCCCGTAGCCCGTGGCCCGTGGCCCGTGGCGTGTGACATACCTGCAGGCCCCCGTCGCAGGCGGCGCGGGCGGCGGCCACGAAGTAGGCGCGCGCCATGCGGCACTCCAGCGCGCCGCTCAGCGACACGAGCGCGCGCTCCGCCTCGCCCGTGCCCGCGCCCAGCGCGCCCAGCGCCGGCTGGAGACCTGGAATAAATGAGAACTAACATATAATATATGAATACAGAGATTCCACTCGAGAGCAAGAAATATTTAATATTTTCTGTTTACTAAGCAAAAGCGCGGTTTTGAGTTCCACCACGAAATGTCTCTGGAATACGGCAGAAAGTGGGGAGCGCACTGTTCTTAACACTGGTCTCATTCTGCCCTAACTACGCCAAGGTACAGCGTGAAGCTAACAAAGAACTTAAAAACTCCCGACACAAAAAAATCTAAAAATTATACGTACAATTAGAAAAAAGATGATAATATCGGCTGAACATATTTTCTTGAAACACGGCTTCTTAGCCATTCCACAGTAACTGGATTAAGTACACACATATATGGCCAAACTGGAAACGACAAACCTATACCGGATGGTATATGATGGTCGTGATCGTGGCGCAGGAGCATAGAGTGTGACTGTAAAATGGACTGGTTGTGGGTTTGATCTCCACTCGAGGAAATGAAATATTGATTTTAATTTATATTTCCATTTCTTCACTTTGGTGTCAAGGCAAATTCGGCAGAGAGTGGGCAATGGAGTGTCTAACACTAGTTCCCTTTGCCTATACTGCTGTGTGCGGGATACAGCGTGAAGCTGATTAGATTTTTTATTTATTCTAATTTTGTTGAATAGGTTTCTTTATTAGTTGCTGTGCACCTCAGAGTTTAGTCGTCCGTGCCTTTCTTATTTCTGCGTTTTTGTCCGATTGAGTTTTAGTTTTTACAAAGTGTGAGTTGAACATTGTACAGTCTATTGGTAAAGTTTTTTCAGGGGTTAAAATTACCACCATACCTGGATCATTGAACAGCTGAGGAGCGCCGCGGGATAGAACAGCCAGTGCCTGTCTCACGGCTACGACGGCGCGCTGCGCGTTGCGGAGCTCCGCTGTGAGCACGTTCTCGCGGGACACCTTGCAGGATAAGTAGTAGTGCACCATCTGGGGGTAGATAGTATGGATTTTTAATTAATTTATCTTATGTTCTTCGAGGCCGCAGCGGCACAACTTGTGACTGTTAAAGCGACTGTTGTGGGATCGATTCCTACTGGGAGGAATTATTATTATTATTATTTATTAAAATTTTCATTTATTCGCTCTGATACCAAGGCAAAGCACAGCATTGAGTTCGGCCACTCAAGCCTTTTAAGCGAAATCTTTGTTATGGATGTATATTTTCCAAGGATATAAAAAAATATTTGTATTCTTACGATATTGAATAAAATAAAGATACGTTTTGTATATTTTTTATTTACACAATGAATACTTGCATATTGGGTAAGTCTCCATAAGAAAGCTCTTTCTTTCTTTCAACAAATTTAAATGCAATTTTCAATATTGCATTTAGCCCAATCTTCCCTTAAGATGTAGTGTATTGTTTTATATCAATCGATTGATTAATAAAATAAATATATCAATATAAATTATTATGTTCCACAAAGTTTCTGCAAAATAGCAAAGTAAACCAAGGTTAGTAAATAAATAATTGTATATTTCAAGCGGGCGAAGCCGCAACCGGGTAGCTAGTTTAGAATGTATTCTTACATGAACACAAAAAAGTGAATATGTATACATACATCGACAGGCAACCTATGCGGGGCGTGCAGCGCCAGCGCCCGTGCGGGGTCCTGGCACGCGTCGGCGGCCGCGACGGCGCCCGCCGCCAGCGCAGCCCCGGCCGCCCAGCACGCTACTAGAGCACCTAGGGCGCACACCTGTGGAGGGGAGATATTATATTAAACTTTGACTCGTTCGGTTAACATTAGAAGTGTTGCAAACTAGTCCTTAGTTTTTCCGTATGATACAATACCAATTATAAATATTTAATTTAATTAATAAATATTAATTATAAAAACGAAAATAAATTTGAAAAAAAGGAATTTAAAAACTTTTATTTTTTATTTTAAATATTACTAGGGCGGCGTTGGGATCCGCTAGTCAAGACGCAATACCTCCAGACCTCGATGGAAATTGGGGAGGGGAAGTGTCTTAATGGGAACGAAGTGTCTTAGGTTCACAGGTTCCCTGTGCCTATTCTGCTATGTACAGGATACATGAAGTTAAACAAAAAGAAATTTAACTCACACAAAGCAATAAAAGAGCTCGACGGGACCGCCTCGCCGCGGCCGCCAGTAGGGCCACGCACACCGCGCCGCCGCAGCACCAGCCCGCCATACCGCCCGCCCAGCGCGCCGCCTCCCACACCCACAGACGCTGGGGAATACAAAAATTAAAATTATAATTATAATTAGATGTTGTCAACATAAATATGCCAAATAACATAATAAAAAAAGGATATGAAAAATATTTTGATATTAATACATTTTTTTGTATAAAAATAAAACAGGGAAAAATAAATATGTGGCGTGTATACAAACAGTCATTGCAATACCTACATTTTGTGAGATTTTGTGCAATTAAAAAAACTTAAAAAGAAACGAACTCAAAAAGTATTTTCATTTTGTTCACACATTACATAATGAGACTCTTGTAAAATAACATAATCTTCTCAACTTTAACCGCTAAAGAACCTATACCTCTTAACTACCATTAAAGATGTATAGGTTATTAAGGAAAGGTTAGAAAGATTAAAACACCTGACGCAAAGAGCTATAAAAAATAAACATACATCTAGAAAAGAGCTGATAATCAAAAGGCAGAATACATTTACTTAAATCACGACGGCAACACACACTCTCGAATAAGCCACCTTTTAGACGAAAAAAGCTAAATAAAAATCGGGTAATCCGTTTAGGAGCTACGATGCCAGAAAAACATACAAATACACACATACACCAATACGTCAAACGTAAACCACCCCTATATTTTCGTTGGGGATTAAAAACGAACCTTCATAAAAGCATCCAAATTCAAGGCAGCGAGAGGTCGTCTGAGGTTATCGGCGGCGGAGGCGGCGGCGCTCGCGTTGTTCCTTAGCGCTGACAACGCCCTCAGTAGCGTCCCTAGGGCCGTTTGGTTGGCGACGGGCGCGTCTAGGGCGTCTGCTAGACGTGTTAGCGGAGCCCGAGCGCGGGAGCCCATCGCTTCTTCTAGTATACTTGACTGTGGATGTAAATTAAATAAAAAATTAAGATATATGCGGGTTCTGTAAGCGCAAATCTTCTATCCCGACTATAGCAATCATTATTCTCATTTTTGGCGGCACTGAGTTGAGCCGAACACCACGCAATATCTCGAAATTTTGTCAGTGTATAGTGAAAGGAGTGTCTCAAAACTAGGTTCCTCCTGTTTACCTTGCAGAAGTGTGAAGTTAAATAAATTAAGATAATATTGTTTTTCTAGTGTACTTGATTGTAAGCAAGCATTTGAAGGCATCAGTCAGTAAAATGAAATATTGCAGTCTTTCTTCCTTTTAAATATTATAAAACTTTTGTTGAAGAAAAAAAGATCATATGTGATTGCTCAGCCATAGTCAAAGCGACTTCTTAATAATATAAAAGAAAATAAAAAGGTATATTATTATATTACCCCAATTATTCATTCAAAACGCTTTATTCAAAGCTCTTTATGTATTTCTTTTTTCTCTCTGCTTCACGCTGTATCCCGCGTGTAGCAGGGCAGGCAGAAGCCTCAATACAATTTTTATATACAAGAATAAGATTTACCTGATTCTTAACGGTGTTAACCAACGCCGCGAGCTGGTTACCCGCTTGGATGCTCTGCAGCATCGCATTGTGGAGGTCGTCGTTACCGAACAGTCCTACGCCGATCGCACCGCAACATAGCACCGATAGTATCATCAATGTTATCTGAAATAAAAAATATATATATTTTAATTATTTTTTGACAATTACATATTTTAAATATTTTTAAAGTTTTATTTCACACTTAGGCAATTTATTAAGTTTTAATTTTTTTTTTATATTTTTTAAATTTTTGTGTCAGGTTTTTTCGTGTTGAATGGCGAAACTCAACGCAGCAATTTGTCTCAAAAGAGCAAGAATTGTTTCCCCGTATAACGATCGACTTCAAAACTTTTTTTAAAATTATTTTAAATGAATATTAGTAGGTACTTAAGAAAAATTATTAAACATATAGGTATTTTATATAATGTTGTCTAAGCCCTCAAGCCAAAGTAAAATTTTTTTTAGTTTCTAAACTATATAAATCAGCATCACGCTATATCCCTCACACAGTAGGCAGGTAGGTAGGCAGACTGAATCTAGTGGAGTAAGACACTCCGTTCCCCACTTTCCGCAGAGTTCTGGAGGCATTGCGTGCTGAGTGATGGAACTCAATGCCGCACTTTTGCCTCGACACCAGAGCGAAGAAATGAAAACCGAACACACAATCAGTCGATTTTACAGTCACACTTTGTGCTTCTCCTCCACCACTGGCCTCAAATTAATATTATTATTTTTTTTTAATTACATAAGAATATTTGCTTTAATATACAAGGCTAGGTTAAAAGGATGTTTCAATAAATCTATTAGTCTAGTACAATGAACGCTTCGACATCCAAGGGCACGTTCAACCATTGTTTATTGTTCAATAAAATCAGTTGCTTTTTGATTCTAACACTTAATAACTCTAGCAAGCCTTTTTCTATATCTATACGCCGACGTATTACATATATTAATCTATAATTAAACTTACGCATAAGATGTAAAAAAATATGTAATTTTTTCTATAATATAAGGCATGATTTAAAACTCTAACAAATGAAATTGCAAATTATAAGAAACGAACCCACTACTGCCTTAATAAGTATATTATACGTACACTACTCAATTTCTAACTAATAAAAATCCCGACCAAACACACAAAACATCTGCCCCTCACACACACCTACATATAGCGTAATAAAATAAAGCAATTATAGAAAAAACTCAAAACGATCCATTACAGCATCCCATATCTAATCACAAGATTACATATACACGGAGATCAACAAGCGGCTGATTGCTCGAACAAGCCACCATACAGAGTACCAGTTTTGTTGTTCCATACAACAAAAACATATGGCGCGCCGAGTCATCTTGGTTCCATGTGATATGAATCATAGGATATTATTAGATGGATAGTGAAAGCTAATCGCCTATTAGGGATTGATATACGTTTGTTATATTCTTTGTTTTTTTTTTAATTTTAATTATATGCGTAGACAAAGGGCGGCGTTGAATAGGCCATCTTTAAAATCGACGAAAAATAGGAACCAGGGTGTCAAAATTCACTTTTGCTATGAAAATGTGGTTAATACATGAAGATAAAAAATAATTGTATATTTTTTAGCTTCACACATAGCCGGGTTGGCAAATGGAACCTGGGAACCTAATTCAGTTGAGACACTGCGTTCCCATTAAGACAAATCCTTTCCGACACTTTCCGCCAATTTCTAGAGGCATTGCGTGTTGAGTGACAGAACTTTACCTCGTAACAAGAGCGAAGAAATGAAAAACCTAAACATTTCAATCCCCTGACTGGGAATTGAAGCCATTACCGTCGCGTTACATACACTACATTCAAATTTTAAAAAACCCTTAATAAATCTATATTTAAAACATATAAACACTGATAGACAGAATATAAACCATCTATTGTTTAAGTATTTCGCAACAACGTCGAGCAATATCAAACCAATAACCCGATTGGCGGGGTGCCCAACGCATAACATTAGTTTTGCAGGTCAGCTCCAGAGGACGGTGAACTCTGGCCCTTTACTATCATAACCATGCTACAGTACGGTCAACGAGTCTTGGTCGCCCTGAAGTTAGGTTTTCTGAACTTATGTGCGTTGACCAGTCTGGACGACGACGACTAACGGCTAAGCGGCCACGACTTGTTGACCGTATTGTACGAGTATATGAGTTCGTCCATTGACTGCCTTAACTGAACCGTTGCCAAGTTTTCTTTACGGTTAAAAATGTTACAAACGTGCTATGGCTTAAACGACGATTTAGCTTAACAGGTTACTTTAATGGGTTAGTGCAATTGACAAAGCGTATAAGCCTGGAGGTCTAATTGCGATATATGGAATTAAACAATTATATCAAAAATATATCAATCAAGTCAACTAACTGTAAACGGCTGATAGGTTGTGGGTTCGATTCCCACTAGAGGAAATGAAATATTTAACTTTTTCGCCCTACTGTCGAGGCAAAGCGCGGCGTTGAAAGCCGTCGTCGAGACAGTGGCGAACGGAGTGTTTTAACACTAGGGTTCCTCTGCCTCAGTGCATGTAGGATAAAACGTGAAGCTGATTTATTTGATTCATTTTTATTGTATAAATAAAAACCGGTTGTTAAGTGACAGACATTTTATTAATAAATTCAAAATTCAATTCAAATTGACACAAAGAATGTTTCTGTAAAAAATATGTTGAGATAAAAATTTGTTATGTAAAGTCACAAGGCAGACAAAATCTACACAAATCTCGACTGTCCTTAAGCGAAATAGCGACAGTGTAAAATTGCAAATTTCTTTTTTGCTGTTTTAGAATACTAAAAAGGATAGTCACTCCATGAACACGGCGGAAAGTGGGGGACAGAGTGTCTTAACACCAGGTTCTGCCTGCCTACCCTGCTCTGTGCAGGGATACAGCGTGAAGCTGGAAAAGGGTAGTTTTTATTTACATACCAACTTTCTTAGTAGAAAAGAACCAATGAAACCATTTGCGATTTTTCACTTTCGATACTTTACCTGGCCCTGGCGACCATCGATCTATACATGGTAGCGCATTAAAATGTGAATATCAGCTGTGATTGTAACCTGTCAGTATAAAACAGGCATGCAAAATGAAATTATACGTCCCTACATTGCCCTGAGTGCAATTTTCATATTATTTACGAACAAGTATAGTAAGCTTTTTCTATCCAAATTATTGATGGAGAAAATTTCTATATTTTAGTAGAAAAGGACGACGACGTGGAGAAATTTAATACCACAGTTCTTTAAATATTTATACATTTTATATATATATATATATATATATATATATATATATATATATATATATATATACATATATACACATTCCCAAATATCAATTTACCTTAAGTGCGGTTATACTCCGTGGCGGGCGTTGCTTCCTGTCGCAGCATCTTGTCAGCAAGTATATGAGGAGCACCGTCAACGTTAGGATGAGCCATCCGCCGGGTATAGATCCAAGGATTCCCAAACTCTGAAATTTATATGTAAATAATTGATTAGTTATTTTTTAGCAATTAAATGTATTAGGATTAGATATGGAATGAATGTAGTGGAAATTGAAAAAAAGATTGAGATTTTTTTTTTTTGGAAAAACTAGGGAACAAGGTATTTCAGGTTATTATAAGGTTGCATCTACATGCCCTGCTGAGTATATGTGGGAAAAGCGTGAAGATAAAATAAAAAAATATATATATGAACACTCATTACATAGTTGTCACATGTTCCTATTTAATAAGAGACCAATTTATTACAATATCATCATAAATAGTATTATTTTCTCTTATTTTTGCTCGCTGTGTCCTGCATATAACAGAGTAGGCACCTAGGTACCTAGTGTTAAAACACATAGTTCCCATTACGACACCTCCATTCCCCACTTTTCCCCGAATTCTGGAAGCATTGTGCGTTGAATGGCGAAACTCGCTGCTCTTAGCCTCGCACCAATATTAAATACTTCATTTGCTCGAGTAGGAATCGAACCCACAACCTGTCACATTACATTCGCACGCTTGTGCCCACGACTGGCCTCAAAATAAAATAAATTATAATAAACAAACAGAAGTTGTATAAAACTATTTAAAATTGTCATTTAGTAAAAGCTGGCTAAACAAGGCATGCGCTTAGGGCTATGGAGCTAGCCTATTTCCGTCAACAAGCTTCTACGTCCCCGTCAGCTTTAAGAGTTAAGCTCCTCAGTTCTTATATTATCTGTATAGCCATAGGCAGCTACTTTAGTAATCCTACTTTAAAATAGGTCAGTTGTCTCTAGACCACTCTTTGACCTACATACATACTATATTGTAATACTAAGATTACTACAATAAGAACACTTAAGAAGATTAACCAAAATAAAGGCTTAGTTTTATAGTACCTAAACTTCACATTTTTTTAGGGCCCCTATTTATAATTCGCTCTCAAGTCTGAGATCAATCTTAAGATGCCGTTTTCATTCACATATGTATAATTTAATAGATTTGCCTCGACACCAGAGCGAAGAAATGAAAATATAAATATAAATAAATATTTCTTTTCCTCGAGTGGGGATCGAACCCACACCCAGTCGATTTTACAGTCACACTTTGTGCCCCTGCGCCACGACTGGCCTCAAATGCCAATACCTATGTGTTATACGAATAAAACGTTAAGAATGGACTACCTGATCCATTTTTACAGTTTTACGGGACCAGTGGTTAAAAACTTTTGATTGGCAATCCGAGGTCGTATAACAACTAACAAAATCGAAAAATACACTACAGAGCTGATATGAGCGACAGTTGCGAATGACAGATATAAAACATTCATATACATTTTCAGTTTGTTCTTTTAGATATCAAATAAACTTTGTTCAATTTTGCTGTCAAAACAAGATGACAGTGCGGTGCAAATGGTCAATTCATCTTTTGGAAGAATAGAAGAATAATGTTCGAACCGTTATCGTTTTTTTTCTTTATAAATGCAGTGATGTTGTATTTCGAAGATCAATGAAATTACTTCATATTATAAAATACTGAGACCAGTCGTGGCTCAGTGGCACATAGTGTGACTGTAAAACCGACAAATTTATATTTCCATTTCTTCGCTCTAGTGTCGAGGACAAGCGCGGCGTTGGTTGGCTCCAGGCATTCGGCAGAAAGTGGGAAACGGAGTGTCTTAACGCTACTCGTAGGTTCCCTCTGCCTACCCTGCAGTGTGCGGGATACAGCGTGAAGCTGATTTATGATTTATAAAATACTTAATTCGGTCTTGTAAAAATTGACCCTTCACGTTTACATTTATTTATGTATGTTTGTGTTTATTTATTATATTTGCTTGTTGTCAAAAATGTTTGTATTGTTTTTCGCTTCACGCTGTATCCCATATACCTCAGGATAGGCTGAGGGAACCTAGTGTTAAGACACTCGGTTACCCATTTTCCGCCGAATTCTGAACGCGTTGTGTGTTGAGTGGCAGAACTCAGCGCCGCGATTGGCCTCGACACCAGAGCCAAGAAATGAAAATATAAATTTCAAATAAATATTTCATTCCCTCGAATAGGGATCGCACCCACAACCAGTCGCGTTTACACGTCGTCACACACTTGGGCCCCTACGCCACGAATGGCCTCGTGGCGACAATTTGAATCAAACTGATAATAAACAAAATCGTATGTGCAATAAAAAAAATAAAAATCAATCAGATACACGCTGTATCCCGCACACAGCAGGGTAGACAGAGGGAACCTAGTGTTAAGACACTCCGTTCCCCACTTTCTGCCGAATTCTGGAAGCATTGCGTGTTGAGTGGCAGAACTCAACGCCGCGCTTTGCCTCGACACCACTGGCCACTTAAAAATAAAAATAATAAATAATATAAGCATTACCTCAAGATACACCGGAGAATTAGGCGCAAATGTATCATTGACGCGATGCAGCGTGACATTTATATGGGGGAGGGCGTGCAGCAGCCGCGCGAGCCGCGGCGGCGAGTACTCGTCCGACGGACCCGCCGCGCCCATGCCCACCGCTCGCAGCTACACCTGAGACGAGAAAGAACAAAAGACATTTATAAATTTATTTAATTTATGTAGAGGTCAGTCGTGGCTGCAGGGGCACAAACTGTAAAACCGACTGGTTGTGGGTTCGATCCCCAATCGAGGAGATGAAATATTTATTTAAATTTATATTTCCATTTGTTCGCTCTGGTGTTGAGGCAAAGCGCGGCGTTAAGTTCTGCCGCTCAACACGCAATGCCTCCAGAATTCGGGGGAAGGTGGGGAACGGAGTGTCTTAACACTAGGTTCCCTCTGCCTACCCTGCTGTGTGCTTGATACAGCGTGAAGCTGATTTATTTATTTATTTTATTTATGTAGAATCGTAATAAGAGGCAACTTTTAATCAGCTAGTTAACTCTGGTAACCAATTAAAGCGTGGTGTTTTCTCTAAAATTGGGTGGAACGTGGGGAACCTCTCTAACTTATCCTTTGACAACCTATATATGCAGCTAAATAAAAATTAAAAACAACGAATAATATGAGCCTATAAAATGGGAATATTGTTTCTAATGCAAAAATGAACCTAATCGAGATTACCTAAATACAGCCACTGTGTAACAAAATTGCACAAGAGACAGATAAAACAACGAAATAAATTAAGACGAAAGCTGTATTAGACTACTAGCCAATTATGAAACTTTATTAAAATATGAATCATCATCAAATACCAACCTAAATATTTAATGGTGGTATTTCCCCGGTATCGTTGGGAAAAGTAAAGATTTCTACTTTAGAAGCTAGTAGCACTGTCACTTTTTTTTTTCGTAAAAAAACACATAATATATAATGTATACCTATGTATATACATGGAGGGAAAAAAATCCATCTTTATACAATTTTATTTATCTTCAGTAAAAAATACAATAGAGATACTTTCTCCAATTAAGAGGACATTCAAAATTTTACAAAACAAATCGAAAGTGAAAAGTTGCATTTTTTCATTTCTGCTTTGAATTACTAATAAGGGTCCTTTGTTATTATATACACGTTTAAAAAATGTATAAGCAACCATACTATTAAAAATAACATTAAAATTTCTCTTCATAGTCTATTAAAAGAACAATAAAACATTTGCGATTTTTCACTTTCGATACTTTACCTAGGGACGGACCATCGTATTGTAGGGGAGAGGTGGCATGAAAGAGCCAGTTTACTAAACGAAGCAAAAAAATATACTTTTATTTAAAGAAATTAAGTTTTTTTTCTCTCAAATTATTATTCATTTATTAAACTAGATAATTTCATACAAAATAAGCTTTAAATACAATAAAAAAGCAATAAAATATTCATTTTAAAAAAATGTGTCATTTGGCTCTTTCATAACACTTCGGTATTGAAAGAGCCACCAAAAGTTATGA
>JAATLQ010034030.1:0-20614 GCA_013421005.1 Heliconius erato x Heliconius himera | reverse complement strand
TTTGCCAGTAAAGAACTTACAAATCAAATCAAAGCAGCTTCACGCTGTATCCCGCACACAGCAGGGTAGGCAGAGAGATCATAGTGTTAAGACACTCCGTTCCCCACTTTCCGCCAAGTTCTGGAGACATTGCGTGTTGAGTGGCGGAACTCAACGCCGCGCTTTGCCTCGACACCAGAGCAAAGAAATATAAATGTAAATAAATATTTCTTTTCCTCGAGTGGAGATCGAACCCACAATCAGTCGATTTTACAGTCACACTTTGTGCCGCTGCGCCACGACTGGCCTTAACTTACAGTACATATTAAAGAAAGCCGATCATTGGTAATTTATAGCTACATCGCAAAATAAAACCATAACAATTTTTATATTTGTAAATTATAACTAACTATAACTTTATAGAAAATAAATGCATAGGTACAAATATATTATTTATTTTCTTTTACAATTTCTGCTTATTCTTGACACTGAAATTGGTACGGAATCCTCGTTGGGCGAGTCGGACTCATACTCGACTGGTCTTCTTATTCTTTCCTTTTCATAGTATTAACATAAGTAGACTATATTCATTCGGGAAACCGGAGTAAATTGCAAATTTATCAAAAAAAAAAATTAAATTAAATTAGCTTCACGCTGTATCCCGCACACAGCAGGGTAGGCAGAGGGAACCTAGAGTTAAGACACTCCGTTCCCCACTTTCTGCCGAATCTGGAGGCATTGCGTGTTGAGGGGCAGAACTCAACGCCGCGCTTAACCTCGACACCAGAGCGAAGAAATGGAAATATAAATTTAAGTAAATATTTCATCTCCTCGAGTGGGAATCGAACCCACAACCAGTCGGTTTTGCAGTCACACCTCGTGCCGCTGCGCCACGACCGGCCTCTAATTTATCAACTAGCACGTAAAAGTCAAACAACTGTATAACTAAAATAATTATCATGTAAATGAAAAGTTGAATATACAACTTCAAAAGTAAAAGGAAAATTATAGCCTGAGGGTCATCTTTGTATAGTATTTAAACATTTTAACTTGGGTTGTTTGTCCAACCCTAGATGACGAGGGAGCAACCCCTGTTTCATAACTAGTTCTACTATATTTTTACATATATAGTATCTATTCTATAATACTCGTATACTCTTCTTCAAAACCACCCAACGGATTTTAATGCAATTTTATTATATGTATATTTTTATGTAATTTGACATAAATAAGATAAATGTGTATAAAGTCCTACCCGTTGAGACTCTTTCACGCATGCGCTGCTTTAATGGTAAGTCCTACATGAAAACAATGTACTGGGGTTTTATTCCTCTTAATAAGATCTACAAAAAAGTCAGCAACAGCATATTCGTATCTTTTAAGGATAATATACAGTGAGCATACTAGTAGTTCTGTCTAAGAATAGTAATTTGAATATATTTTTTTATTGTGAGGGATGTTTGTCCATGATTAAGTCAATCCTTATCCTTTTAAATATAATACATTATTATATTATATTATATTATATTTCTAAATTAAACAATGATAAAATTTGCTCTTTACAGTATTTTGATATTACAATAATTTTAGAAAAAACATAAATTGTTAAAAATTTAATTTTTGACACATCACGCCGGCTATAAACGGCTGTATCGACTCATGTTTCCTTTATCCCTTATACTCTCAGCATATAAAAAAGTTAGTATTAGTATTAGTCAAGCCTGGAAGGAAGTTTCTATCGTTCAAACGTAAAATTATCTATATAGCGTATCGTAACGTATAGCCTTTCACAGATCATTGGTTCGTTGGGGAACAACGAATCGAACGTCTCGTGAATGTATGCGCTCTAATGGTTCAATCTGATACTGGGGTGCACCACCTGAGAGATGGGAACAATACTCTATATGAGGCCAAACCTGGGCCCTATACAGGACCAATCGGTGTTTCTGTCTCGCTAAGCCGATGACACCCAGCTTCATTGAGGCTAACTTGGCCTTGTTTTCAGTAAGGCCCAGTATACTAATACTGGACAAGACATATGGGGTTTGCTTAGTGATTAAACATGTGTTTTTGGAGGGTCAATTTCAATCAAGTTTCTTTCACCCCATAAGGAAACATTTTCGAAGAATACCTCAATATAAGACACAAAAAAGGTCTTCGATCGAGTATTTCTTTAGCCTCCTCATTACCCGGAAAAAAATATCAGCAATAATACATAGATCATGGATTGTGACAGCAGGTTCAAATCACCACCATATTTACTTTCTCAAGGCAATAATAAGATTGCGTAATTTTCCATTAAATTTCAAATAAAAAATATTCTGCTTTATGGTATAACGAAGACATTCGTAAAGCTGGAGTAAAGGGAGATATGGCATTTACAAAATACGAAAACAATCGAAATGATATTAACTGGCCGAATTATAAGGCTTCAAGGAATCAGTGTAATCAAATGCGTGGAAAATTAAAGCGCCATATATTTATAACAAAATACGTGACTCATCTCCCAAAGCCATTTTAAAATTTATGAAATGCCTCGGCATTGGCTAACTTTTAGCTTCCTCTATTGATTTTAAATTTAATTTAAATAATCTTAATCTACATTTTTCTGATTTCTACACTTGATGCTTCCATTAAAACGTATACCTTACTTTTTTCAGTTTTCATTAACTCCATTAGGTACTTATCATCATCTCTTATCATAACCTCTCGATACATGACTTTAGCTTAGCAACTTTATCTATGAACATGCAAATGTAGATGATATTGTCAAGGTTATTCATACTCTAAATGTTAAACTACGACCAATATGAATATAGTCATCAAAGTATGGCATAATAGACAGTAAATTGACTTGGCGCAATTATGTCGATGAGAATTCTAGAAAAACATACGCTTATAAAAATAATGCAAAATATCGTCCTATATGATGCGAAATTGCTCTTTATATACAGGGTGGAAGAGGCAGCGCTCCATTTACGGAAACAGCATATAGGGTAAAATATTTCAAACCTATACCTAAAAAAATTAATCAAGATGCCGCAACAGTTTGGACGTAGGATTTTTTTTCATTTCACGATTTTTATCCATACCTGTATTTCGTGTGACGCGATTACGTATAGATCCCAATATCATAAACACTTACTCCTACAAAAATACTACTAAAGGTTAAACAACTTTGAACTTTATCGCCAATACATACGACTTGATTTCGAAATGAGGCGTGTGCGGCGGTGTTCCTTTGATAGGTTTATGTGTGCGTGCGTCATCCTTACAAATGGTGTTTTGTTTTAAAATGACAATTTTATTATTTATTTTGTTTGAAAAAAAAACTTTTTCATTTTTGGGAATTTATTTTTTTCTGAATTATATTAGGCTTTTATAGAGTAGTTAAAACTGTGGTTTCATTTAATGTGGTGCTGACACTTCCACCCTGTATAAATAAAAAACTCATAAGCAAGCTTAACACTCAATTCCTCATAGGCAGGTTTTAAAAATCCGTTATTTTTAAAACCTGCCTATGAGGAATTGAGTGTCTATATGTATACTAGGTGCATTATCTACAGGATACAACGTGAAGCTGAAAACCAAATCTGTCTTCTTCTTCTCTTTCTTTTCCTTTTCATTAAAAGTTCTTTATATTTTAAGCGAATCCCATGCGCTCTACACCAAGTCACACTTCATGATTTATGGCTGACTCGTTTCCAGTCGCAGGAGTCAGGCTGTGTGACGACATGCCCAAGGCCGTCAGAAGACCTCCCTGTGAATCAGTCCTTCAAACGGCGGTTGAAAGACTTGTTTTTCAATAAAATATAATACAGCTTTGTAATTTTTTAGCTCTTAAAGTAAGATCCCAGGGCCCCCAGACCTACGTCATTTTAGCAAAGCTGGAAATTTGTAGATTATTAGCCTAATAGGTATAGTTAAGTAACTGTATGAGTACTTACTAACTTAAAAGTGTGGCCCTTTCAGAGGTAACGCCAACTTAAGTTACACGCTCACCTACGTTAAAATAGAAACACTCGTATTTAAATATGTTCTTAAGAATAAAGTAAAAAATGTATATTTATTATTACCAGAACCTTTACATGGGTCTTAATTCTTGCTACACGTCCTAAATATTGTTTAATATTGGGCAAAATACGTTATAACTACAAGCTTTCTATTTAACAAGCAGGACTATTTCAAGACCCCTTATAAGCACCCAGACCGATTCGATGAATCAATCGTCCTCGTAGGCAGAGATATACATTTATTCGACGCTATCTCTGAAAGGCCCTCCCACTTTCCAGTCAGTGTGTACGCGTACTTACGTCTTAACTAAATATTAGACTAATAGTCGTTAAAATTTCAGCTTCGCTAAAATGACATAGGTCTGGGAGTTCTGGGATCTTAGGCTATATGTGTTATTTATTTAAATTTAAGAATATCCATGTACATTTATATATATAGTCATATATTATACAGCGTTAAGACCGCCTTTTGTAAAATTTTTTGTTTAAATTATCTATAATAAAGAATACAAATGTTTTTTATTATCTATAATATTTTTTATTATCTATAATTATCTATAATAAAGAAAACAAATAAATAAATAATACGGAAGTTAATAAATTCTAAAAAAGTATGAAATAAAAAAAATATACTATGAAAAAATTTAAATTTTCTTGCATAAAACTAAAAAAAAGAAGTCCAATAGTTCATTATTAACAGCCGAATTCAAAACTATACTACCAAGTTTTCTTGCAAAATAAGTTTTTAAATTAAAGGATTATTAACTATAACTTTTTAAAAGTAGTAGTAGTTAAAAAAATAGCCATACAATTGCAACCAAACTAGTGGCTGAACTAAGCAGATTTCTTCTTTACCTATATAATATTTTTTCAAAATTTTTATTATCTGTTATATTTTATAATCTGTTTAAAAAGTACACCATTGGGTATATGTGTTCTGTGGTACAAATGATGCAAATACCAACCATAAAAATCTAACGGCTAATGTCAATTTTGTAATTATAAAACTGTAACGGTTTATTTTTCAATGAAAACAAAAAATATATATTTCTCTATCAGTTCTTTAAATATAATTGATTTAAACGAATATGAATATGAAGACTGATTTAAGTGAAGTTATAGAACTTGAGAATAAAATAATAAACCATGAGGCCTATGGAAATTCGTACGTACTATTTAATTGCATTAATATAGTTCTACCGAACTAGTAGATGTAACTTATTGCTGTTACAATATTTTTTTTTTCTTACAGATATAAATGGTCTCCTAGAGATTTTGAATTAGGCTCGGCTTTAGGACAGGGAAAATTTGGTCATGTTCATGTGGCGAGAGAAAAAAAGACTGGCTTGCTAGTTGCAATCAAAGCTTTGTTTAAATCACAAATATTGAAGTCTACATGTGAACGACAAGTATTGCGAGAAATTGAAATACAGTCACATTTGAAGTAATATATTTTTACACATTTTTTTAAATATAAATATATATGTTTATCTGTTGTACCTGTAGAATATAAAAGCTTTTTAACTTGCTTTTATTAGGTCAAACTGGAAATGACTATCTAAGTAGTAATTAAACTGATCAATTATATGTTGGTCAGGTAGACTATACAATACAAGCTAGGCTAGGGCGGAGGGAACGTTATGCCCAATTTTCGTAATTAAAACTATTATAGAGGCACAAAGTGTAATTGTATAACCGACTGGTTGTGGGTTCAATCCCCACTGAAGATGAAATATTTTCTTAAATTTATATTTCCATTTCTTCCCTCTGGTGTTGAGGCCTGGCCTGGAGGTCTGGTGGCCACTTAATACACACACAATGCCTCTAGAATTCAGTTAAGAGTGGGGAACAGAGTGTCTTAACCCTAGGTTCCCTCTGAATACCCTGCTGTGTGCAGGATACAGCGTGAAACTATTAGTACCATTTATCCTAAAACCTGTAGGTATGTTTATTTAAACAAGACAAAGAATACTAGAGATATGCAACCTATACAATCTAAGTTAAATTTTAAAAAATCATAAAAATGTCACATTTTGTTTCCAGACATCCACATATACTTAGATTATTGACATGGTTTCATGATGAAAGACGTATCTACCTTGTAGTGGAATTTGCTGCTGGTGGTGAATTATATAATCACTTAACTAAGTCACCTAAAGGACGGTTCCCAGAAAACAAAGCTGCAAAATATATATATCAGGTATATGATTATTTTCGAAAATGATGGTTTGTTGGTCATGCACAGAGGCAAAAGCATGCAACTGTAAATGTGGTTTATGGGTCCAATTCCCAATCGAAGGAATAAAAATGGAAATATAATAATATTTCCATTTCCTCGGTCAGGTAGTGATGCAAAATATGGTATTGAGTTCTGTGCATTCTACACACTATGTCTTTAAAATTTAGTAGAAAATAAAGAACAGAAATCACAATGAAAATGAAGTGTCTTAACACTAGGTTCCGTCTGACTACCCTGCTATGTGCAGAATACTAATAAAAAATAAAAAAATGGTGTATTTTTTCTTTTTTAGCATATATTTTATCCTTTGTGTTATATTGTAGGCAGAGGGTACCTAGTGTTAAGTAATTCTCTATTTTCTGACTGATTTTCGGGACAATTATTATTTTTACCAGAACAAGGAAATGAAATTGACTAATTCCATTAGTGGAAATCATACCCACAATCGTTACCTTTAAAGTCAGGTGAAGTGCTGCTGCCACAACAGTTTTAATATAGTGTCTTGTATACCTTTTAATTAACTAAAAAAGTTTTGTTAAAGTATTTTTATTATAAAATTGTTGTGTATGAAGAAGCACTGTCTATAATAAAAAATATATTTACTTTAATGTTGTTCAAAGACAACAACTTCTTTAACTTATATAATATATTTATTAACTATATAATAACAACTATTGTATGATACCAATTTACTTATATAAGTAATATTAATTACTCCAGGTTGCGGATGCAGTGGAATACTGTCATCAACATCATGTCATTCATAGAGATATAAAACCTGAAAACATTTTAGTAGCATTTAATGGTGACCTTAAATTAGCTGACTTTGGATGGTCTGTGCATGCTCCATCAGAAAGGTAATTTTGCTTTTTGCTTAATTTTTGAGATTTTTTTTCTTGCATGTTAAGTACCGAAACTCAATGCCACGTTTTTTAGAGAGGAAACGAGAATAATTTATTCACCCAAGAGGGAATCAAACCTACAACTGTCAAGCTAATTTTCTGTAGCAATTAGCTTGACAGTTGTGGAGCCCTTTGCAGGGGCAAAGGGCTCCACAACTGTCCACTACTGGAGTAGGGACTCCACTATAGGATATTGTTTAAATTATTATTTCATTTTAATATACATTTTATTATATATAATATTGCATATTTTATTTTTTAGACGAAAAACAATGTGCGGAACACTCGATTATCTGCCACCGGAGATGATTAGAAGAGAAGTATATAATGTATCTGTTGACCACTGGTGTATTGGAGTATTGCTATATGAATTTTTGGTTGGTAAACCACCATTTGAAAGTGAAGGGCAGGATAAAACATATGCAAGAATTCTCTCATTAGACATTGTATATCCAGAATATGTACCAGAGGGAGCTAAAGATCTTATTTCTAAGGTATTATTTTAAATAAGTATAACATTATAGAGGCTGCTGATAGCATATTCATTAACCCATTCCTTAACACTACTCTCTCTTATTAGATTGGAAATTATTTATTGGCTCAACTGGGGATGGAACCTGTAAGACACAATGTTACAATAGCCTCTATATATTTTATTATTAATCTATTAAGAGAACAATAATTACACAAAAATATTTTTATTTTTACTGCAACAGTACAGCCATCTGACTGTAAATGCAAGGCGTGGATTTGATTCCCACTCAGGGGAATTAATTATTCATTAATTCTTGCTCTGGTAACAAGACAAAGTCCCCTCCCTCAGGCAATATATCAAAAATTAAATAATCTAATATCATTTTTATTTAAATTTCAGCTTTTAAGACATACAAGTAAAGAAAGACTATCATTAGATGGAGTGAAAAAACATTATTGGGTTCAACAAAATTATAATACTAGTACTAACATGTGAATATGTTTTAATATATTAGTACAAATAAAACAACATTTATTTTGAACCCATATTGAAGATGAACTTGGTTTTGTTTTCATTATATTATGTTTTACTATGCAGTGACAATATATTAAATTAGTTTTCAAATATTATTTTTACTTTGACCTTGTACCTTTAAACTTAGCAGTTGCACCATTTCAGTTTATGTATTTATTATTAAAATTGTCTGTTTTGTATATAAATTTAACATTGTAAAAAACTACATTATTTGCTTACTGGCAATAGTAACTATGTTAATATTTTTTCTAAAATAGGCACTTTTAAACTAACATCTTCAATATATTAAATTAAAACTAAGATATATTGAACCAAAGTGCTGAAAATATTATAGTTATTATAGATTTTTTATAAATTATATCCAAAATCTTTGATCCATTTCAATCCATCTTTGCTGTTGGCAGCTGGTTTGTATTCAAGTCCAATCCAATCCACATAACCATTATTTTCTATATGTTGAAGTATATACTTGTAATTAATTTCGCCAACAGTGTCAGGCTCGTTCCTGTGAGGTACTTGAGCTATCTGTGAAAATTAACAAAATGTTTAGTTATTTCAACCGACACATCTGGAGAATAATGTCCTATTTGAAAAGACAGTTCTTTGCTAATAATAGGATTTATTATTCTTCAAAGAATAATGTCATCTCTCATTAACCAAATTGAAATTCAAAACATAGCAAAAAAAAATATTACAAATTTCTTATAAAAAGATATCAGTTGCAAATAATATTTTATTTTTAAATTAAAGTCAAACCATTTTTCGTTTAAATATATATTTTTGTATACCTGTATGTGTCCAACATAGGGCATAAAATTCTTTATATTGTAAGACAGGTCACCACATATATGCTGCAAGTGAAAAATGTCCAGTTGTAATTTCAAATGAGCACTATCTATCCTTTTTATAATGTCCACAGCTGAAAAAGATTTTTATATTTATGTTAAAAAAAAGTTTTGCACTTTTTTATCCATAGTTATGAACAGATTGTAGATTTGTTCCATTACTTTGATTTTTTTGTTACACATAGACAGGTAACTAAAATGTTCACAAAATATATGGTAGGTATGGCTTAATTCACAAGATGATGTATAACAAGGCCCATGGTAAAAATAATTCCCTAGAAGCCAGTACAGCTTTCCCATTGTTGTCTGACTAGACCCTTTAATACATATTGATCATGCTCTCTTATTAAAAATAGTATCAAAGTTTATATTAAACTGTAAAATAAAACAGAAATAATAAATATGAACCTCAAATATAAATCTCAAATTTTTTACCTTTACTAAAGTCACTTAAAAAATAATTAGGTACAGAATGTTGATTTATTGGCTCTATAACACCTACAATGTTTTCATCCTTCAATATATTTGCTGCATATTTTAGGTTATTCTCATAAGTTTCCCAGTTCTTCAAAGAAACTTTTTCCAGTTTGCCCGCCATAATATGAATCTTACGTGCCCCGAGAGCTTTAGCGTAATCAATGGTCGTTTTCAAATTGTCTTTAAATTCATTTTCTTTTCCCGGCACTGCTGTGACTCCTAATTCACCTTTAGTTACATCACCTATTATTGAACGATAAATATTAATAATACTAAGAAAAGATGACATTAAATAGAGCTATTTAAATAAGTATGCTATAAACGTTTTAATAACATGGCAAATTTACGAGAAATACCTGTTTTGAGATTGATCAAAACTTGTTCAACACCGCTGGATTCTTTTGCTTGCTTGACCTCCTCCAATGTATAACCAAAAGGGAATCCGCTCTCTACGGCTTTGAAACCTGCATCTCTCGCAAAAATATATCGTTCTAACAAATTCGAGGTTTCGGTAAACATGAAGGACAGGTTGGCGCAAAACTTCATGTTGAATTTATTTTTAAATTAGAACACTAGTTAATATTCCGGCAACTTAAAAGCAAATAAATTAAAACTAAAAGTAGCAATTAACTTATAAATAAGTGTATTTTATTTAGAACTTTTATGATAACATTTTCTTATCATTCAATGTTATCAAAACACTCAAAAAGTCAAAAATAGATTCCTCGCTGTCATAATTATGACATATAAAATACCGCAGGCGCTAACCATAACCATAGATAAAAAATAAATGGTTATTTTCCACATTCCATAAATGGTTATTTTTATGTTTTGGAAAAATCTTAAATTGTTTATATAAGCTGAACAATCGTAAGTTTGATTAGATTCTTTATAAAATTATATTAATATTATGCATGCATGCAAGCCCAAGCATGTTACGTACATACTTTGGGCTTTTAGCTTTTACCTTTTTTCAGCTTTTATTGAGGAAAACATTATTATTATTTTTCAGCTTCATACTGTATCCTGCATGGAGCAGGGTAGACAGAGGTAGCCTAGTGTTAAGACACACCATTCTCCACTTCCCACCGAATTCTAGAGCGAAGAAATGAAAACACTAAATATTTCATCTATATAATTCATAAGCCTTTGTGCCACTTTTGACTGGTGTCAAAACATTTAGTAAGCCTTCTAATAATTATTACCTTTGTCACTTCTAATATCAAACAGTCAATGTTGGCAATCACTGTTTGATATTAGCCAGAACAGCCAAACCTGAAATGTTTACAATAGAAGTTAATGGAAATGTTGATAAATTACAAGACTGATTTAATGTTTTATAATTCGGTTTTTTTTTTTGAAAATTACTATATTTTAGGGAGGTTAGGTACCACTATCACTTAATGAACGTTGTTATCTCTTAAGTAGTTTTAATATATACTCAGGTTCATTCAGAGCTCATCATGGCTACAGAATTTGCAAAAGATCTGAAAATCCATTTATAAATGGCGAATCCAATCAAAGAATATGTATAAAAAATCATATAGTCGAATTGATAACTTCTTCCTCCCCTACGTTAAATAAAAATAAGGTACACTAATTTAAATTTAATATTTAATAAATAAGTTCCAACTTAGTACAACATCTCAGGTTTATCCAATCAGTGTTCAGATATTCTACACCGTGCCAGCCACCCATCATTGAAATTATATGTTTTACGACATACACCATCGATACAACTAAGTATACTTACTTTTATTCCTTCTCTTGTTACTTAAGTATCTTTAAAAAAAGGATATTAAATAATTAAAAATCCAATGTAATATTTATTTTCCTTTAATATAAACAATTTCAGCGTTACTGTAATACAATACATCAAACGTATTTTGTAACATAGTGTGTGTTTAAATGTTTAATAGCAGTAAACTCGGTATGATTGCAATACGTTATTATAATAAATTTATTATAGGAAAAGAGCACTATTATATATGTTTGGTTAACACAAACTACAGATACTCATATAATACATGTGATTAATTCGTAAAGGTGGAATGAAAATAGAATTGCCAACTTTGAGACAGACTGAATTACATACGCAAGTTATGTTTATGTATTTATATGTATGTAAGAAGACAAATTTTAGAAAAATCTTTATGTTAATAGAAACTGAAGTAAACTGAATGTAGATAAAATTTGAGGAACCTTTAAAATAACTAAGTACTTTTGGCCAAATATACTTAAAACAAGTTGGCAACACTATTAAAAGTAGCTTAAAACTAAACAATCTTACTGCATGGTGTATTTAATGATCTGCAGTCAATTTCCGTCTTGCAGTTTGCAGTCTTCACTTAAAGAGGTAATTATGGTTGATAATAATTATATAAATATGCTTTTTGATATTAACACAGCCATATTTTATTACGTTGTATAGTTACAAACTAAGCTTAGCATAATGTAAATATAAAATACTTAAACTATTTAATAATATTTTGTGGACAGTTCTTTCTATATTTGAAAGAATTGAACGATTTGAGCAGACTGTGCCAATACCCTGTTAAACATTTTCATCCTATTGATTTCAGTCATGGCAACCCTTTTGCTAGCGGATATTTCAAAATCAGTAACACCTAAACATCCAAAGCGTACATCTCCAATCTATCGAAATCAAAATTATTTAAATTTTACCCACGCTTATACTTAAAAAAAATTAAGCCATTGTTTACTTATTATAATACAAAATATTAGTCTTATAATTACTCGAAACAACACAACATAGGAGCAATTTAATAATATCACTAAAAATAATCAGTACAATGAACCCTCGGTTTGGAGCATAGGAATAGCGGCAAAACAAGTTTTATGCTTAAAAACAATAGATGCTACCAGACAGACACACAACGACGACGAGATTTGAAAAGTACCATAATATTTCACTTATTTTTTTCTGTTAATTAGTATTGATGTTTTATTAAGTAAAAAAATTGATACACATCTATAACGCAATAAATAATTATTTTATAATATATTTATAGGCAATAAATTATTATGAATTTAATTTTTATGCATGTCTGGCAACACCATTCGGAATTCAAATTTCACCACTCGACTAACCGCAAAGATACTGGAGACTTTGGTGATAAAAGAAAGTCGAATTGAATGTCTAACTCCCCATCAAATTCAATTCGCCAGCGTTGCAATATCTGTAATAGATAAACGACAAATTGATTAAACTCATATTATTATTTTAATTAAATCTACATATTGTACATGCATTAATTAATTACTGTAAAACCGATTGCTTGTGGATTCGATCCCCACTCGAGGAGATGAAATATTTACTTAAATTTATATTTCCATTTCTACGTTCTGGTGTCGAGGCAAAGCGCGGCGTTGAGACCTGCCACTAACCACGCAAAGCCTCCAGAGTTCGGCAAAAAGTGGGGAACGGAGTGTCTTAACACTAGGTATGTGAAATACAGCGTGAAGCTGATTTAATTAATTACTTAATTAATTTAGTTAGTCATTTTAATAATTCTTAACACGAACATCATATTTCTGTAAAGGCTTTACAAACTTTCTGACGTAGCCGTGTTTTTATACTGTTTTTACATAACCATTCAACAAAACGAGCCCCTGCCTTGCGTTGCTCATCACATCGAACGTAATCAGTCGTTACAGAGACAAAATTCGCATCAATGAACCTCTTTTGTTATATCTCGTTAAAAGAAGAAAATGCAGTTATGTGAAATAATATTATTGTGGATTGTAGTACCCACTTGGGGGAATCAGGACATTTTAAATATAATCATTTCCCTTTTTAATTTTATTTTCATTTCGTCGCACTGGTAAACAAAAGCCAAAGCGCGGGGTTAAGTTTTACAACTCAGTACGCAATGTGCTGAAAATATTGCGGTGCGTAGGGAACATGGACGAACAAAGGGGGACAGCCGGTTGGGCCGTGCCCATCACTCCAGAAATTTTACTGTAAATAAATTTGCCCCGAAAAATAAAAAAAAAACATTTACACGCATCTCTTCAAAGCTGAATTCGACAAAAGAAAATATCTCTAGACACGCTAATGGTGGGGTTGAGGACTTTAACATAAGTTGTCCCTGTCGACCTTACTATGCGGAAAAAAAGCGTAAGCTGCTTTTTTTCTTTTGTAGATTATTAATTATTACCTTAGCCAAGATCAAATGTAGTTCTAGTTCCACAAATCGCTTCCCGGGACACATACGGCGGCCTCTGCCGAATGGTGCGACGATGCTCGCGGCGTGCGGCTCCCGGATATCTATCCAACGCTCTGGAAGGTATTCACTGGCACGCCAAAAATTTTCTTCTCGACGACAAGCAGCCCCGGTATGGGCTAGCACAAAAATCTGAAATACATTTATTTGAAATTAAAATTTACAGTTTTAATAATAATATATTATGGCAATACTAATAATAATGACATAGTGATCTAACTATTTTAAGTTAAAATTAAAAAGTATTCACATTTTTGTTCTTTTATATTATAATACTTAACTGTCAAATATCATTAAATATTTAAGCAAATATAATTCATATTTAATGATTATATAAATAAGGTAAAGCGCAGCATTGAGTTCTGCCACTCAACATGCCTCAAAAATCCAGCGGAAAGTAAGGAACAGAGTGTCTTAACACTATTTTCCCTTTGCCTTTATTTGGCTATATATGAGATACGGCAAGAAGCTAAAAAAATACAAAACAAACCATAACAACCTTACCCCAGCAGGTAATCGGTGACCACCAATCGTCATCGGCGTATCCAGCAGTCGAGCCAGGAAAGGAGCCGTGGGCAAAAGCCTGAAAGCCTCGTTGACCGCCGCCCGAACTGATGGAGCCGCACCCAATTCTTCAATCCGTAGTTCACCGCAAGATGGAAGTTCCGAACGAATTTTCTGTTGCCAGTCTGTTCGACCACTCAGAAGATACAGCAGAAAGACTAGGCTATTTGCCAGCTGTAATTAAAAACATATGTTTCTATTCCAGATCACAATGTAGTTTTAAGTGGACATTAAAATAATTTTATTTAATTAGGACAAGCAAAACCGAATTCGATATAGGTCTATTATTCGATATAAGCTGAATTCAGATAGGTAAATCATTTACAGGCTACTGCTTTCAATTAAACACGTTTATTTAGGTATATTCAAATCAAAACTCAGCTTCACGCTGTATCCCGCATACAGCAAGGTAGGCAGAGAGAACATAGTGATAAGACATTCCGTTCCCCACGTTCCGCCGAATTTTTCGAGGCATTGCGTGTTAGGTGGCGGAACTCAACGCCGGACTTTTACTTTGGTGCCAGAGCGAAGAAAAGAAAATATTAAGAAATTACAATGCATTTTCTCGAGAGGGGATCGAACCCACAGCGGTCGCGTTTCAGTCACACCCTTGTGCCACTGGGCCACTACGGCCTCTAAGGTATATTGATATACATAATCGAGATCAGACAAGGAAAGATGGCATTCTTATAAATGATGCCTACTACGTTACTTTAGGCGATGCGAAATATAAATCCTTGGATGAATTTTCCTTTATTATCTAATGTACTCCCATAAATATGTACATAAATTTAGTCTTACCGTTTCAATGCCGGCGGTGATAAAGTCGATGACTGCCGCTTTCTTATCACGTATGTCTAGTTCAGGATTGGAGAAGATCTTGAGGAAGATCTCCTGCATGCCGTCGTCCTGGGCCGCGCCTCGCGACCTCGACCTCGCCTCCTCCATTAGTTCAGATACTATCCTGCCAACATGGAGTTGGCGATCAGATTATATGATATTGATATTGGACAGGCGTATGATATTTAAGATTTGTCCTGCTGAAAATTGGGTAAGGTCGTTTCTACATGATGGTAAAATTGTACACGAAATTTTTGTATGACCTTTATGTGTGTGAATGAGCTTAATATACCATAAAGAAGTTTACTTTCTCCCATATTCATAGATTTATTGGAGAAAATCTCTATTAGAGATATGTAATTTTACCTGTTGCCTATTTTTTTTTTATTTTTTTATATTCAATACTTTTACAAAGTGCAATAAATAGTAGTATTCATATTGTTTTTTTTTTCAACTTCACAGCAGCGTAGGCACAGGGAACCTAGTGTTAAGACACTCCGTTCCCACTCATATTCCAATCATTATAATAAATGCTTAATAACTTACATGTGGATCGTTTCTTCACTCTTCACGAAAGTTTTATACAACGCTGTGGGTGCAAACTTCCACAAGGGAGCTCCATAATAAGAATCTCTTTGGGCTCTAAAATGCGCCTTCACCGCCGCCGCCAGCGCCGCCGCCCGACCCGACATCCAACGCTCGAGGAAACCCAGGCGCGATCCCAACATTAAACTGCATACAGCTATAACAATAGTCAGTACGTTTAATTTATTATAAATAAATAAAAAATAAATCAGCATCACGCTTTATCCCGCACACAGCAGGGTAGGCAGAGGGAACCTAGTGTTATGATACTCCGTTCTCCATCTTCTGCCGAATTCTGGAGGCATTGCGTGTTGAGTGGCAGTACTCAACGCCGCGCTTAGCCTCGACAGCAGAGCGAAGAAATGGAAATATAAATTTAAATAAATATTTCATCTCCTCGAGTGGGGATCGAACCCACAACCAGTCGGTTTCACGGAGTCGGAGTCGGAGTCACACTTCATGCCGCTGCGCCGCGACTGGCCTCTATTTATTATATCTAAACATTTATATCATTGAGGCAAACAAGTTGAGTGTGATTATAAACGCAACGCTTTGTGGGTTCGATTCCCACTCTAGGAAATGAAATATTTAATTTTCTCTGGTGTCAACGTGAAGCTCAGCGTTGAGTTCCGCCACTCAACACGTAATGTCTCAAGAATTAGGCGGAAAGTAGAGATAAGAGTGTCTTAACTTTTAAAATTTTATGATAGCACATTTTAAACATTTTCTAAATAAGAACTTTTCTTTTCTAATTGTGAAATAACACTTTAAATAGATTGCAATTTTTAGTTTTATTTAAAATGTCAGAAGTGAAACTGTATAATTTCTATAAATTTATAATTTTACGTTATTTAATATTAAGATCAGGTATTATATTCAAGGGCGCCAACACGATGACTGCTGCTATCTTGAAAATATAAATATAAGGGACATATTGTTTGTGAAGATTTTGAAATAATGTTCTTGTTTAACGATCTTAACCTAGATATCGCCTACACGACGACAGCCTCGACACACAAACTGTACTTATTTGACCGAAATATAGATCGGCCGCTAGCTAGGGGTTATCGTCGCCGTTTACCTAGTTACCTTTCTAGAAATATTATGTATTGGTTATGAAATTTGCATAATAAATCAGCTTCACGCTGTATCCCGCACACAGCAGGGTAGGCAGAGGGAACCTAGTGTTAAGACACTCCGTTCCCCACTTTCTGCCGAATTCTGGAGGAATTGCGTGTTGAGTGGCAGAACTCAATGCCGCGCTTAGCCATCATTGCAACACCAGAGCGAAGAAATGGAAATATAAATTTAAATAAATATTTCATCTCCGCGAGTGGGAATCGAACCCACAACCAGTCGGTTTTACAATCACACTTCGTGCCGTTGCGCCGCTACTGGCCTTAATTATATGTATATAGTTTCAATTTCAAATGTACTAAAAATCCAGAATATAAATTTTTATTTTTCTATTAACATACTAAATTATTGCATAAATTGTCATCAATTCCCTACATAGATACATGAATATAGAATATACGAGTATTTGTAGAAATTATTTTATTTATGAAGTTAAATATTTATAATGTTAATAAGTTTCGATTGGTCTATTATACTAGTCAGTTAGAACTGTTAGGTCGGAGGTCGTTCATTCAATTCTTACCTAGAATAGACATTTGCTTTATAAGCACGACTTATAAATTGAGTTTTCGGTTTATTATATATTTAGTATATTTAGCTATTCTGGTCCGAAGAATAAAAAATGTGTTTTGTATAGTGCATTTATCGAGGAAGGCTATAGATACATCACATCAATGTTCCAATATTGTATAAAATTCTTAGTTATTTCCATTTGACCAAGTGAAGCTGAATGTAAAAGCTAGTTGTTTATATGTTTAAAAACATGTATAGCACGAGATCTGTCTAATTTAAGAAAAATCTACATAAGGCCAGTATGTGACGCAATGGCACAAGCGTGCTACTGTAAACGTGACAGTTTGTGGGTTCGATTACCAGTTAGCCACTCGGGGATATGTAATATTTTCATTTTTTTGCTCTAGCATAATAGCGCGGAGTTAAGTTCCGCCACTTAACACGCAATGCGTCTCGAATTTGCCAACCGAGTGTTTCAACACTTAAGTTCTCAGGTTCCCTCCGCCTATCTGCTATATGCAAGATACAGCGTGAAGGTTATTTTTTTTATTATAAAGATATTCATAAAATAAATCTGTTGGTGCATATGCTAACATAGCAACCTGAATCGCAGTAAGCAAATGTTATCAACCCGTATGCGGCGGCCAGCTCCATAATGCGTTTCTAATGTACATTCCTGCGATCCGTTGCTAGAGTGACCCACATTATTTTCTTGTTCTGTGGCTCAGACTAAAAAAATTTTTTTAATTTAATCTGTGGAAAAGTATTTGTAGGTATAGAGTTCTATATGTAGGTACGTACATCAACTATTATGTAAAAATAAAATTAATATAAATTAAATCAGCTTCACGCTTTATATGTGTGCGGGACACATAAGGGCAGAGGGAACCTAGTGTTAAGACACTCCGTCCTCCACTATGTACCGAATTTTTTGAGGTATTGCGTGTTGAGTGACGGAATTTAACGCCGAGCTTTGCCTTGGTGCCCGAGCGAATAAAAGATAATATTAATAAAAAATAATTCATCTCAAATAATTCATATTAATAAAAAATAATTCAAGATAATATTAATAAAAAATAATTCATTCATTAGGGATCGAACGATCGATCAGCGTGAAGCTTATCTTTTACTTTTTTTACATAATACTGTAATGTTTCAAAGCATAAAATATTATTATTATTATTATAATAAATAGAAAGTATAACAAACAAAACGCTTCAAAGTCGTTAACAATATACTAAGATAAGGCGTCCTAGTTATGAGACGTATCACATAATGTATTTCTAATGTTGCATTCTCGTAGGCCATTACTATCCTGACCTATATTGAATCCCTTATCTGTGTCGTATTTCACAGAGCTTCGGTTATTCAATAATAAAATATTATCGTTCTGAGTAATTTATTATCATTTACTTCAAGAACATCCATTCAAAAAAAAATATTTTAAAATCACACAGGCATTCCACAATTTATAGTATTTTTTTAGAAGCTAAAATAAAACTTTAAAAGGATCTGTTCAAAATCTATGTAATATTAGAATATCTAAGAATATTTGAAAATAATATCTGATATGAAAGAAACATATTATAGTCATTACCGGAAAGAGCTTTACACTATAAAACTAATTCTGAATAATGTGACAGGTGTCACATTTTTTTGTTTGTATGAAATTAAAAATAAACTAGAAATATATATAAAAGGCCTTCAAATTAACATAAATATTACATGCAGGCGCTATTTTATAACATTAGAGCACGATTTGTGATCGGAAAACAATAAATTACGTCAGTTTTGATTCTAAAGGACTGATGATGTAATCAAAGCCTACTCACGTTAAAAAAAAAACAAAAACAAAAAAAATACAACAAGTAAATTATTTGACGTTACTCCTTTATGGTTATATTTTGTTTTTTTTATTGTTATTATATATTTTGATATTTTGTGTCGTAAATAAAGATATGATGTGAAAATTAATTAAATTGGGTGATCCAATAGAAGCGTTTTTTTTATTATGTAGATGTTTATTGCTACTAAAACTTTTTTTAAATTTCGTGTTAGTTTGCGTTGATAGGTATTTATGGGGTCAAAAAAATATTTATGTCTTTAGTGTTTTTTAATCTATTATGGTATCTTCTTTTTCTTTTTCACATAACGAAATAAACCATTTATTTAATTAAATTTGAGTGAGAATACTTATATGAAATTACGTGTCAATCAATAAAACAATATTAAATATCTTTTCTTTTCTTAAAAAAAAATCAATATAAAAAAAAAACAAAGAAAAAGGGGGCTCGACAGACGATGTCCATAACAGCGAAAAGCTGCCCTACCCAAAAATCGTCATCACAATCATACTGACTATAGTGCTATTTACCGTAATTATTTGATTTTTTAAACTATACAAAAACCGATCAAAATATACAGAAAATATATAATTAAATCGGTACAGCCTTGTAGAAGGCATAGAGTGACAAACACAAACAGATAACAATGACATAAACGTTAAAGATAAACTTCAACTGCTCTACATGCCCTACATCATCATAGACTTTGAAGCCTAAGATTCGAACTAAAATTCATTAACAGAAGAAATTCAATTATTGATTATTTCAATATTTAAATTGACTATATTTTGTAACCGACTATTAATATAGATACATATTATTAAATACTGCAAATAGAATCTATATATATAAAAGGACATGTTCCGACTGACTGAGGTAAGACACATGCACAGTCGTAACCGCTGTGCGTAGAAACGTAAAAAAATGTAATGTTCATGTAATGTCTAAAAGGAGTGTCTTAACACTAAGTTCCCTCTGCCTATCCTGCTGTGTGCGGGATACAGCGGGAAGCCGATTTGATTTGACTAAGTTATATAATCATATTATAAAATAATTTTCTATTTTTAAATTCATTATTAACATTGACAATTGGCAAGTACTAATATTAGAATAGAAACATCTATAAAAAAGTGAATAGCTTATATTAAAAGTACCATTTGACAAGTCGATTTATTTCCTAACTTATCTATATATATAAAAGGACTTGTGCTGACTGACTGAGGTAAGACGCACGCAGAGCCGTAACCGCTCATGGTAGAAACGTGAAATTTGGGCAGATGTTTATTTTCATATTCTGGACATCCACTAAGAAGGGAATTTGAAAAATTTTAACCCTAAAGGGATGAAATAGGGGTTGAAAGTTTGTATGGAATTTTTTTTTAATCTGTACCGATTTTTATAAAATTTGAAATTCAGACTC
>JAATLQ010034029.1:0-20613 GCA_013421005.1 Heliconius erato x Heliconius himera | reverse complement strand
AAAAGAACATAAAGTTACAAAAATATATACGTGTAATAAATAATTAGCTTTATGTATATTTTATAAATATCAAATATCAACAATGGTCGTATTTTTTTATTTAAAACAATCAAAAAATCTTTGACGATAATGTCGTAAAAAAATCATATTAGAAGTCATTATAGTTGTCAATCAATTGTGCATATTAAATCAATAATCATGTATTTTAAACGGGCGAAGCCGTGGGCGAGCCGCTAGTATTTAATAAATTTCTTATAATAAGTATTAGGTATGAGTTTTATATGTTTGACTTAATTTTACTAAAGAAATTTCTATTAACTAAATTACATATTTTCTGGAAGCCATTGACGCAATTTCTTTTCGTTGTTTGCAAAGAATCGTTGCACCAACGTCATTTTTTTCATGTATACAAGAATTTTACCATAAAATATTAAATTACTACTAATGGAACGACATCACGCAATCTTATGAAATTTTTATACTATAAATGTAATAATGACGTCATTAAAACTAAGATACCGACGTAAAATAGTTATATAATAAGTGCTAGACTACGAATAATTCGGACCAAATGGGTTCGATTTTCACTTAGTTTAATAAGTAAGCGGTTATTAAACCGAAAGGTATTGCGTCAATGGCTTCCAGTATTTATCTTATAAGAACTTTCTTTAATAAGTTTTAGTAAAACATATAAAACTTTTACCAAATAATCATAACGCAAAAACGCGCGAGTCGGACTCGCCTACCGAGTGTTCCGTACTAATTTCAAGATCGATCGATCACAGGGAAGTACAACTTGTAAAAGTTGGTATTGATAATGATTTTTTTTCTATAAAATACCTATATATTTCCATTATTTCCTTTATTTGTTCTGCAAGTTCTCACTTGCTAAATTTCATAATTGTAAGTCCACGGGAAATACTCTATGGGTTTTGATTACATTTTGTGCAGCAAAAAAAGCTGTGTTTCCAGGGACCGTAGATTTGAATATTTGACATTAATTTCACATTAACATATACACATAATCTCGAAATAAATGCTCATGACGGACGGAGAGGCTGACAGTGATCCTATAAGGGATCCATTTTTTCCTTTTGAGATACGGGCCCCAAAAATAATAATTGACAAAATATTTTTAGAAACAAACATATTTTTTAAATACCTTTTCGAGTCGAAAGTTATATGCAAATTTGACACGCAGTGAGAATTTACAAAGCAAATAAAGGAAAAAATCTGAAAAGTATAAAGGAAAAGGAAAAGTATCAGATATTTTTTTAAAGAAAAAAAAATCTATTATTTGTAGTTCATTTCATAAAAATTTGCATATGGGCATATTTTAATCAAGAATATATCCCTTAAATATTAAACAAGTAGCGTTTGACAGCCTGTCTCTGTAATTTTCAAATTATTGAAATAGCTGAAATAATTCAAAGTGAGATGACTTTGGAATGCTATTACGACGTAGGATCGTTTCAGATATTATTGTCATCAAAATTCCTGACGCTCTATGTGTATAAAATTATATCTATAATAACATTATAAAGACCGTCGAGGCGCAGTGGGTTCGATCGCCACTCGGGGGACTGAATTATTATTTGTTATTATTTTCATGTCTTCTTTCCGGCACTCAACACGCAATGCTTTGAAAAATTCAGCGAAAAGTGGGGAATGGAGTGTTTTAACACTAGATTTCCTCTGCCTACCCTGCTATATGCAGGACACAATATATAGGCTAAAGCACGTTCATTCTAATGTATCACGTAAAATGTATCACAACTGTTTCTATGTGATGATGAACGTGAACTTAGGTGTTTGCGTGCGGACCTTTGTGTAAAGAATCGATACTGAAATATTAATTTAACTTAGGTAGTAAGATTGTTGCTAGATAGATACATATACATAATTATCTTTAAAGATATTAAATTACCGTAAATAAAAATACAGCTTTTATCCTAATATTCATACACTGTTTACTTTGAATGTTATTCTTGTAATAATAACAAAGGAAATTGAATTCTTATAATTGATTTTCATAAAGAAAACGAGTACCTTATAAGACATTCATCCTTAGGCAATTAAAATACTTACAATTTTTTCTTTTGTCTGTATCGACACTGTGGTGGTAAAGCGTTTGACTGTCAACCCAATAGTTGTGGGTTCGGTCGCCACTCGGGGAATCAATTATTTTCTAGGTTTGGTAACGAGACAAATTGCGACGTCGAGTTCCGCTACTCCACATGTGGGAGGGTGCGTGTGGAACAGAGTATCAAAACACTTCTCTCTGCCTATCTTGATGTATGCGGGATATGGCGAGAAGTTAATCTAAATAGTCCACTACAAAGAATATACTATACATAAGTATATATTTCAAACGTCTATATATTGCGAAAAACCTGTAACGTAGTGATTTACCACTGAGCTCTCTCTCTCTCTACCTAATCTACAATTACCAATAACTTAAAATACAAGTGAAGATAGTAGAAATTAAATCAGTATTTACTTCATAAATAACAGTTCGTAGAAGTTACCTACCTACTTCAAAATTGATAGAAATTATTATCAGTTTCTAGAGCGATTGTCCGAGTTGAACGCTCAACCCGATTTCGTTACTGTGATTTATTCGATGTATTCATTTACTATCGATAAACCAATGGAGCTATGGCATTATAAAGATAAAATCAGCTTCACGCTGTATCTCGCGCACTCCGTTCCCATAATATTTTAAGTCATTTATGAATTTATAACACAAACATTCCACCCGAACTGATGAATGGCGGTACTCATCACCGTCTTTATGTACAGGAGCAGGAGGAGGAGGGAAATAAATATAATCATTACCCCAAGTAGAAATCGAAGTCACAAAAGTGAGACGCTGTGCCGCTGCGCCCCGACGAAGACGGCCTACCCGTTATGTGGGTTGTGTGAAGAAGCTGCCTATTAGATATGCATTTTAAGTGTCTCATGAACACTTCTTGGACATTAATCACTTGTAGATAGCAGATACTATACTATAATACAACGTAGTAAACAAATTAATTAGTTATCATATTTACAGTTTAAGTTACTTTTGGGTTTTGTCCACTAGCACGATGCACCACTCGAGCACTATTTATTCTCCATCAGGGAAGGCAGGGGGAACCTATTGTTAAGACACACAGTCCCCCACACATCGCTCAATTTTCGAGACATTACTTCTTACCAACGAGGAAATACAAAATACTGAATTCCCCCGAGTGGGGATCGGGGAACGTTTAGGGTCACTGACGGATCAGAAAATTAAGAGTAAAATAGGGAACGGAGTGTTTAAGCACTAGGTTCTTCTAGCAATCCTGGTATATGTGAAAGATATGTGAAACTAAAAAATAGACATTTATAAGTGTGTACCTAACGTAGCAAGCTACTTGTAATACTTATATTTAAAGTGATCCGTAATCATTGCTTTGTTGTGATAATGATTTCCAACAATAGTTTCGTCGTCGATTGTTTGTCGGCGGTTCTCGGGATGAATCTTATCATGTAAATGTATGGAAGATTCTGACAGAAACATGTTATTTATGATGTTCCTATGTATGGATGCGTGTTTGTATGTATGTATGTATGTATAACACGTAAATGCTTAGGGAATGAGGTATTTGTGAGCTAAATTTAGTAGATTTTGAATAGGTCAAAGGATGTATTTTCAAATGTTTTACCCGTGTAAGTCCTAATCCCGCGGGCAAAAGGTAATCTACATATATGTTACTCTACAACTAGAGGTGACTGTATTTTAAGAAGAGTTCCTTAGAAAATAGTTCAGTTGTTCCAGAGATTAACCCGGACAATATCGAAAGACAGACGTATCGTGAAAATAACTTAAAAATACAGTTACTTTGAAATGACAGACAGACATTCCTTTTGTTTATATACGAGTATATAGATATGTTCTATTTAGATGAAAAATTAAAAGTAAGTACTTAATACCTATACTCATAGACGCATAAGGATACTATTCACATATTATAGAAAAAGATAACCATATGATTGGTTTTTAAATAGAATAATATGATTCAATGAATAGCATGTAAATGTAAATGCAATGCAATGTAAATAATTATATAAAATGAATCACGCCACCGTGACGCACTTGAGATACGTCTGGCTCAACGAGGGTCGTAGGTTTATATTTTTTATCCGATCAGAGAACCTAAGGTACGGTAATACACACCTCCTTGTTGAGTGGCGGAACTCATGCTGCATTTTTCTTGTTGCCAGAGTGAAGAGATAAAAATAGTTTATTACCGCGAATGGGACTTGGATCTGCAAGTGCTACGATAGCAGCTTGCTTAGAGATCCGTATCTAATAGGTAAAACAGGACCCTACTGCTAAGACTGCGCTGTGTGTCTGTTCGTCTGTCACCAGACTGTATCTCATGAATCGTGATAGTTAAACATTTGATTTTTTTACAGATGAATGTATTTCCGTTGCTGCTATGACAACAAATACTACAAACTTAATCTTTTTTCCGGTTCTGTAAATGATGGTACCGAACCCAACCCCAACTCGCACTTGATCCGTTTTTTAAACAAACTAAACAACTAAGCCCACATAACGCGACAGGTGCATAAAACAAGTAGCCTGTATTTGTTTTCGAAACAAAGTATACCTATTACTTATTTATTATAAAAAAAATTATGTAGCGGGATTTGAAATCGCTCCTCTAGGAAACCGTCGAAGCGCTGTGACCACTAAGCCATACGTTCTCATCGAAATTATTATATGCTTGTTATTATTTATGTTGTTAGCATCTCTGCGGAGAGATTTTAACAAATGAATATATTGTACAAGCGTGTAAATAAATTTTTTGTACCTACCACTCGTTTCGTATGTGCGTGGTCTGTCAGTCACTCAGTAACACAAGAGTTTTACAATTTATATATGTGACATATCTTTAAATTATGTAGAGTATGTAGAGTATGAGTAATAGCAGTTTGTCAATAATAATATAATTTATTACGTATTTTAACATTATCAATGACATGCAGTGCCTACACGTCTGTATCACATTCATATCGTAAACACTACAAAATGTATATATACTATTTGAGGCTGGGTGACTGTAGGCGTGACGGTTATGGATTCGATTCCGATTTTGAAAATGAAATATTTTCATTTCTTTACTCTGGTAATAAGGTCTACCACTAGAGGCCATCGAGGCCGAAGGGAATTTTGTATTTTGTAGTTACTTTAACATCTGGTTCCCTGTGCTGCATATAATCCTATATCCTGTATAAGTGAATGCTTGAATCCTTCATTACCATTTTAAGCATCTACGCTTAACAGAAAAGTTTTAGAGAAAAGAAAAGAGAAAGAAATTGGATGAAACTACTTAGCATTGATTTGATTTGATTTACTAAGCAATCTTGCGTTCAACTTCGCCCCATGGACCCCATTATGAAAGAGAAACAACTATAGAATAGTGTAAGACGCATAAGACATTCTTAGTGTCCGAGGCAACTAACAGGTGCAGTCAGTTACATCAAAATAATTAAAGTACTACTTACTAGTAAGTTCTGGAACTACCTAGCTAATACATACTTTCACTTATTGGACTGCAATACAAAAATATTTTTTCAACTGAGAGTAGCGTTTCCGAACAAACAATTTCTTAGTTTTATTATACTAGTATAGATTCTTTTATAAAAAAATGTGCAATGAAAAAAAATAGAAATACATTTTTACTTAATCCAATTTGGGAATTGTATCGACTGCCCATCCTCTAATATCTAGTTTATCATACACGCCTATCTATGGGTCTACGCCTATCTATATCTACGTCAAAGCTAATATATTTAATTTCGTAAAAATATAAACTAAAAAAGTAAAACCCATTTCCACTGCGAAATAGATTTCGAACAAGTAATGTTTTAATAACGGACTCTTTTTAAATAAAATATTTTTTCAAATATTTTTATAATAACATTCAATACGTAATAATTTTGTATTTTGTAGGTACTTTTAACTCTTTCAGTTCGGTCCTTCCCACCCGACTATTTAATAAAATATAAGTATGTAGTTCCACGTAGCCCATTTAATGGGCCCGCTCCGCTCGCGGTAGAAGCCGGGCTTGGTGTGAGTGATAGAAATAAATATGTTTAAATTCATATTCGGCTGTCACCGCATAAAGCAGGTTAGGCAAAGTGAACCTAGAATCAAGACACTGTGTTCCCAAACACCGCTTAATTGTCGAGGTATTGCGTGTTGAATGAGTGGCGAAACACAAAACCGCGATTTATCTTGTTACTGTTGTGTTGTACTGTTGTGTTTCTTTTCCTGAAAATATTATTATTATTTTCTTTTCCTAGTTATTTATTCCCATTGTCTATCTGAGCTACGACAGCTTTTGCGAATATTTAATATCAAAAAGCGTATAAATCTGAAAAGTGGAAATCGGAGGGACCATTAGCCGACCAAGAAGACGTAAAAAAAAAACAAATAATTAAAAAATATTTGTAAAAACAAAAACCCCGACTGCATCAAACTAAAAAGAAAACAAACAAGCCCAATAGTTTATTAGGATTAACAGTCGGGACCTCTTTAAATTATGCGGGGTTCCTGGTAAAAATTTTATTGATTGAACAATTACTTATAGGTCCCGACTGTTAATCCTAATAAACTATTGGGCTTGCTTGTTTTCTTTTTAGTTTGATGCAGTCGGGGTTTTTGTTTTTACAAATATTTTTTTATTTTTCCTTTATTTGTTAGAATTTATTATGGTAATGATAATCATGATATACCTTTTTGAAATCCTGAAACTGAGCTCTTGAATTTGATACCCATATTGTAGTATTCGAAACATTTTTTTTTTTTTCACTAAGTTCAATGGCGTACCACAGCCGCCATGATTATTTTTTATTAACGTCACCTATCTAAGAACACTTGGGCTGCTAATACAAATCTAACGATACCTCAAATATGTAAATCCGTTCAGCGGTTCTGGAGATACGAGGTAATAAAGAATATTACATACATACAAGATACGCGCGAAAAACATAACCCTTCCTTAGCAGTCGGGAATAAAAAAATATATTAAATTAGAGGGGCACAAGCGTGTGACTAAACGCGACCGGTTGTGGGTTCGATTCTCACTCAAGGAAACTCTAGTAAAAAAAATAGTAAGGTAAAATGCAGCATTGTGTTTCGCCATTCACGTAATACCTCCAGAATTTCTTTCTTTCTTATTTCCATAAAAAGTCTTAACACTAATTTCTCAGCGTCCCTTTGCCTAACCTGCTATGCGCGGATTACAGTATGAAGCTAAAAACTAATTGAGGGTTATGTCTATATAGATGATACGGTCACTTAAAAATTATCAAGATAAACATACTGACGCTATGTTGTACCCCATCATAAAGTACCCTTGTAGCGTCGGCTGAATTTTATGAAAGTTACATAAATATTGGCAAATATAAAATTGTAATGAATAATTAATTCATTACAATTTTATAATTGATGGCGTCGTGGCGCAGGGGCTCAAGCGTGCTATTGGAAACAGGACGATTGTGGGTTCCATTCTCACTCGGGGGAATAAATGGGGGGGAATGTTTAAATTAATGTTTATATTATATTATTTTAATTTCGGTAACAAGAGAAAGCGTGGTGTTGAATTCTACCGCCCAACAGGTAATGCCTCGCCTGGTTAGTCAGGAACGGAGTTTCTTAACACTAAGTTCCTTTTTTGCAGCATACAACATATAAAATTGTTTTTCGAAACAGTATTTGAATATACAAAATAAAAATGATGCAACAAAAAAAATATTATAGTAAACTACAACTGCAACTTTGATCTCGTAAACTTAAGGAAATAAAATTTAAATTATCATTTCCCAGTCCCGTAGGAATTTTCAGAAATCCTATCATTATGCTCCCCCACACCCCACAAACTACCAACAGTCCATAAGCCAAATTTTCTAAAACCAGCAGTTACGTCTGTACGTTGACTGTCAGTCAACATTCAAGTCAGTTGACATTCAAGAAGAATTTTATATATAGATATTAACCTAAGATTTCATAATTATTTAGAAATTATTACTAATGATACCTATTATACAACATTATTACAGTAGTCTTTGCTAACGACAGTACAAGTTACGTGTAAATTGGACGATTTTGAATTGCGCTTTTTAGTGATTATGCCAATTTTTATATAAATTTCTTTACAAATATATATTAAAACTTTTTTTCTTAAACATCTGAAACTTTAGTGCTCAATGTATGGTATATACGAAATCTGCGCTGTCTCTTAAAATAATTTATTAAGACTTAATGTCTACACAAAGTGCGAATCAAATGTTAGTATTTAACATGATATGATAAGATAAGAATTCAAAGTACAATAAAGTTATAGTTATATTAAAAAAATGTTTCTTGTTCAGGCACCAAGCTAAGAGGCTCACTTTTTTTGATTTCGCTCACGTTGTATCCCGGCTATGGCAAGATAGGCAGAGGAAACCTGGAAACCTAGTGTTAAGACACTGCCTATTGAAACACTTCTTTCTGTTCCCCACTTTCCGCCGAATTGTCATGGCATTGGGTGTTGCCAACGCCGCGCCGCCTCGTTACCAGAACGAGGAAATGACAATATTTTTTATCTATTTTTTTATTTATACTATTTCTTTTAAATTGGCGTTTTAACCGATTCATAGACACGCAGATGTAAACCCATTATAGTTTCACGAAATTGCTAGCTACATATGCGTGTTACAGCGTGAAGCTACAAGAAAATTAAAAATATATATATTTCCTAATGGATACAAATATTTATTTAATGACACGAAATTATATAGAATAACTACGAAAAAATAATTTAAAAAAAAATGCCTTTCACATAGTTTTTGTAATATCTATTAAATAATTTCGCGATGATTAGCTAACGACGTCGACGTTAGATTTATACCAATATTTAGTTAGCACTGTCGGTCTGTCTCTGGTGTTGCGATAACACCAGAACAAACATTCAAAAATACGATTATAATATGTCAGTTTGGTATTCCTTATCTTGTAAAAGGCTCAATTTAAAAATTATATACTCGTACATACAATATTATCATTACGTTTCCTCAAAATTATGCAAATGAATAACAAAATCACGGTTTGATAATAAATTAATGTACGTTTAGTTTTAACGCAATGAAGGACAGAGATTTGACACTAGGTTTTTTTTTACTTAAAAAAATAATCCAAGAATTGAATCTACTACCACTACATAATTAAGTATCTATAACTACATAGTCATTAGTCGTGCAATATTTAGTATTTGATAAGGGTTTTTGGAGTACACATTTTGAAGTTTTTATAGTAGCGACTACAACTTGTAGTTTTTACTGTACAATTGTTAAATTAAAAAAGCAGCTTAACGCGTGTCCCGTTCAGCAGTAAAGTACGAGCCAACCTAGTGTTAAGACACTCCGGTTTTAAAAGGATTTAAATATAATTCCCCTGAGTGCGGATCAAACCCACAATCGTCGCACGTCGTGTCTCACTATGACTGAGCTATGGCGATAGCTTATTTTAACATTTGTTTTCACACTATCTTAAAAGAGCTCCATATTATTTAATTAGATTCTTATCAGAATTTGCACGGTAATATTATATATTTTTTATAGAATTAACAAAAAAATTGTAGGGCGAAAAATTTAAATTACAAAATATAATCTCAACATAATAATGTACAATTTCCAATAAGATTATAAAAAAATACCTACTCATAAATTAAAAACTATTTCAAAAATAAAACGACGCTCAAAAAAGTAACTATTACACATTTCAAACCAATAACACTGCACTTCAATTTTAAGTAAACACTTAAATTATCCATTAAAAACACAAAATTCATTTAAATTCTACATACCTGTAGCCATTTTCTTCTCGTTTCCGTCAAAAAGTCAGCTAACACCATGTTTACGATGTAAAATTATATAAATAAATTGAACAGTCGACGCGTGTGCTACGTCTGATGGTTGTGTAGGGAATAAAGCGAGGGCGTCTACCCCTCCCGCGCTGCTATGGCGCTAAACACTTTATAGTGTTACAGAATACAGATAACCGCTAGTAACAGTGCCTAACAGCAAATAATAAGATTCGATTCCCCGTAATATTTAATATTTTCATTTTTTTGCTTGGGTAGCGAGGCAAAGCGTGGCGTTGAGGTCCGTCACTCAACACGTCAATGTCTCAGGAATTCGGCGTAAAGTGGAGAACGGAAGTACCTTAAAGCAGAACGGAGCATCTTAACACTAGGCTAGTCTGCCTACCTTGCAATGTGCGGGTTACAGCGTGAAGCTAAAAAAATCCTTACTAAAAACGTAACTAGGCCTGCTTAGACAAAGCGTAGAGTGGAGTTTCGTCACCCACCACGCAATATGTCTAAATAGACAGCAAATGGTGAAAGAAGTGATAGCTTAGTTTACATTACTTCATTGTGTTACTACATCATTTCACTACAACGATAAGTATGACACAGGAAAAATAATTTCTAAGTTTCTTGAAAAATAATATGGATTGCTGGAATTTTCTGTCCAATTTTTTTGATATCTAACGTCAGAAAGTACTTAGAGCTGTCTGTCACAAAAGCTTTGTAGATAATAATATAAAAATATGTTTAACAATATAGACGTCTGTTCTTATATAATTATTTCGATTTTTTTTATGTACTGAGTGGATATAGGTTCAAAGTCTACCATTAATAGCGAATAATTTTTTTCCTTAGAAAGGTAGGCAGAGGGGGCTTTTGCTTGTTGTGGATTCAATTCCCATATAGGGGAATGGTTATGTATATTTTTCGTTTTTCCGGTTTATTAAGGTCAACTATTCTATTACCAGACACGCAATTTATATAAAATAGACATAATGTGCAGAAAAGAGTGACTTCTATCTGGCTCTGCCTAGAATAGTAGTTAAAAATTTTCAAATTTTTGCTAGATTCAACCTGTATCCCGCATAAAGCAGGGCAGGCAGAGGGAAGCTGTTGCAAAGATACTCTGTTCCCCACTTTCCGTCAAATCTTCGAGACATCCATTTTCATCTAAATTAATAATTCTTTATTATATATAGCTATAAATTGTTAATACAACAAAAAACAGTATATTTTACGATACTTAACATGACTATGTGAATCAAACAAACTATACTGAATGACAAATTAGATATAAATATTCTAAAAATAATCTCTTTCCACATACCTAATATGTTATATGTGCGATAGTGAAATTATTTTACTATATTACGTATTTTTTTAGCTTCACGTTGTAACCCGTGCAAAGCAGGGTAGGCTTAGGGAAAGTGGGAACATAGTATCCGTTCCCTATTAAAACACATTCATCCTCCACTTTCAGCTGAATTCTGGAGGCATGTCATAGGAAATGAAATCACAATTACAATCTGAAAAAAATGCAAAATATTTACACAAGATTATAATTAAAATAGTGTTTGATTCGCCAAAAATGGTGTTAAGATCGCAAATTATGATTCAACCTTGATCTAATTTATATAGATAACGTACAAAACTAATTCCGACAATCGAGGTTCTTCACAGCATTAAAATCAGGTCTAAGTGGAAAAAACACAATCGTTTTTGTCGTTAGAAATTTTATATGATGCATTGTCAGTACTGTACACATATATAAAAAACTTTCAAATGCGAGCTGGACTTGTCCACCGAGGATCGATCAACATCTATCTTTATATTATATTGTTAGAAATCAGAAGCGGTCATCGTTTTTAAAAAAAACACGACAAAACTATTTTGTAAGAGATACTATGTAATTGCAATAAGTGATATGTATCACCTACTAACAATACTTCACACGAGTTTCCTTCCAATAGGGGCCATTGACTACAAGCAACTGCCCTCGATTGACACAATTACATTTTGTATAACCGAATTTTAAATGCAAGTTAGGTTACGTTAATTACTTTTAAATATAAATGTTTGTAACCTATCCTAACTTACATTTAAAACCCGCTAAATCTGTAGCTCGAATAAAGGAATATATATTTATTTCACTCATTGCCAATGGAACAGCATCAGCATAAATAATGAAAAAAAAATATTTTCCAATTTATACCATTAGTGCCTGAGATCATTGCGTGAGGCCAGTCGTGGCGCAGCGGCACGAGGTGTGACTGTAAAAACCGACTGGTTGTGGGTTCGATCCCCTCTCGAGGAGAAGAAATATTTACTTAAGTTTATATATCCATTTCTTCGCTCTGGTGTCGAGGCAAAGCGCGGCGTTGAGTTCTGCCACTCAACACGCAATGCCTCCAGAATTCGGCAGAAAGTGGACAACGGAGTGTCTTAACACTAGTTTCCTCTGCCTACCCTGTGTGCGGGATACAGCGTGAGGGAACAAAATATATAATATTTTCATTTTCCCGTTTTGGAGTTGAGATTTGTCTATATATCCTTTGCTTTGGCGCGGCGTTGAGCTCCATCACTTAATACGCAATGCCTCCAGAATTCGGCAGAAAGCGGGGAACGGAGTTTCTTAACTCTAAGCTCCCTGCTACCCTGCACCCCCCCCCCCCCCCCCCCCCCCCCCCCCCCCGCGCCTACCCTGCTTCAGGACAGAGACATCGTCAAGCTAAATAAATATGTAATAAACACATTACCACTTCATGTGAAGAATGAATTATGACGACGCTTATATTTACATTTGAACACATTTTGCTAGAAACAAATGGCGACAAGCGTAAAGGATGATATAGTTAACAAAAGTAAGACAATTATAAAAAGTTTACAATGATCATTTGGTTCTCTCTCTCAACTCCTTCATTGTGGAGATGCGTGAGTATACAAAAATAAATTTTTAAGCATCTGTAAAAAAGTAAGTTCTGATTTTCACCTGTATATATCGAAGCTAAATTCCATCCTCATAATTCACTACTAAGAGTTTGAGTAACCGTTAGTAGCCGCATAAAATGTAGTCGTTTTGACACAAATAATTTTAGATCATCTATGTACAGCAAGTAAGGACATAAATGGATGTTATGTCAGTTTATTGTTACTATTATTACACTCCGTTATTAGCGTCTGACTGTAAATGTGATGGTTGGTGGTTCGATTTCCACTCGGGGGAATAAATTATTTCATTTCTTCGCTCAGGTAACAAAACAATGTGTGAGGTTGAATTCTGCCACTCAAAAACGGAATGTCTATGAATTTCAGCACGTAGTGTTTTAACACTAAGTTTTCTCTGCCTTCCCAACAAAATGCAGCAAATGCAGCGTGAAGCAAATCAATCTTTTCAAACAGTTACGTGAAAGTTATAAAAAACACAGTGAGCATGAAAAATGTTTAATATTAAACAAACACTAATGTCCTCTTTTCTTATCTAAGTATATTGTAAATGGTTAAAGCAAATCTTTTAAGCCTTACACATACCTGCAAATGTAATTAGAAAATCTCAAGACATGTTTAATTTTTTTATGTACACGATCAAAACACGTTTCTACAAACGCTTAAGGAAAAATATCGTAAACGATGGTTTTCGGTTCGATTCCCATTGAGGGGGATGGGTTATTTTCTTTTTTCCCCTTTGGTAAAAATAAAACGCAGTATTGAGTTTTGAATAAGGCTGGAGAGTGTCTTAACACTATTTTATATCTACGTACGTTTTTTACTAATTTCCCGCTCTACCACGTATATACGTGATAGAGCGGGAACTTGAAAAAATAAATATTGATGCTTCTTTACCAACAGCCGTAACATGCCGTAAGCAGTATGTGGTACTTATTACGGCATTATCTGTAAGTATTAATCAAATTATGTATAAATAATATCATCATCATCATCAGTTCTTCGTCGGTGTCATCATCCACTATTGAATGACATGCCACTGAGCTCGTTCTTCGGCTCTTTCTTATAACCTGTTATACCTTATAATTAGGAAATTTAAGAGAACCTCACTAAAGATTGTAAATAAAACTTCAAAGAAAGTAAACTTAAATAATTGCACATATAGGACAAAGTTAAGGGCATTCGTGGCATGGGGGCACAAACGACACGACAGGTTGTGGGTTCTATAGCCCCTCGATGACTTAAATATTCATCATATTCATTTCCTCGTTCCGGTAACGTAGAAAAAGCATGATGTAGCCCTCATGTCAGCGACTGACTCTAAACACAATGGCTGTGACTTCGATGCCCACTCGGGGGAATGGTTATATTTACAATTATTTTAATTTCCCCGCTCTAGCAAGACAGACAAAGCGCAGCGTTGAGTACCATCATTCAACACTCAATGTCTCGAGAATTGGGCTGAAAGGAAAACACGGTGTTTTAATTCTACTCTATGCGGGAAGAAGCGTGAATGAGTTTTGCTTTAGGTACATAATGTAAATAATCTATGAGAAAACTTTACAACTTAAAATTCATGACAAATAAACGTGAAATGCATATATTACGTAATCTTCTTACATTCAGGATAAGAAATTGCTTTTTATAAATCTTAAAACTTTCGTGTTTCGTTTCGCGTAGCTTCATCTATCTTAATATAGGTTATACAGGAAAAGTTGCCTGACATATTGATAGACATTATTTTGGAAATAATTTACTTGAGGTTGTCGTGGCGCAGTGGAGCAGCGACTGGGTTCAATCTCCATTCAGAGCATTTCAGAGCGGCGCGACTTTATGTTCCGCTATTTTCCCCGCAATGTTTGAAATTGCAATTAAAAGCAGAGAATGTCTTAATAGACAAGCAACTAATTTCATTTCTAATATTAACTAGGTTCCTTTTGTCGATCTATCCTGCTATATGCGGGATACAACGTGCTTATATTTACTAAGCAATTTTCTTTAAAAAATGCTTTTTTTGCGCACTTAATTTTATAAATATGCGAAAATTTGCCATTTTTATGCATTTGTACGTTTTGTTTTGTATGTGTATATTATTTACTTCATTCAAAATTTTCTATTTATTTAAAACATTTGCTAACGAGCCGTAATAAGTCTGTAGTATTAGTTTTAATAAGAAAGAGTACTATCTTTATTAATTTATATTATAAGTATGTTTTTTTTTGTATACATCATAATTACAATGTAGATTAAAAATTATGATTTCTTGAGGTAAAAGGGTGATTTTTTATACGATAATAATATGGTATAAAATCACCATTTTACCTCAAGATTTGCCAAAATACCTAATATATCAAATTAATTTAGCAAGTTTATATGGAAAATGGAAAGTTTTGATGATCCATACATGTTATGTGCCTAAAACAACCTAACTAGGTCAATCTTATGAATACTAAAAAGGATCGTATGTTATATTTAATATAGCGTTCAACCCTTATATACCTCTAAAGTTAGGTTTACAGTGTATTAATATTTAATCGATCGCTCTTTTGATATGTTAATTGATAACTTTGCTTATTAGACAGCAGGTTTGATTCTCCTTATGACATTATTTTAATTATTAGTATAAGATGGTAGCAGAAATTTGTAATGATGCCTGTCGAGTAGCAAAATAGAACGCCGCGCTTTACCGTGCCAGAGTGGGAAATAAAAATCAGTGACTGTTAATCGAACCCGCACTCATCATGTTTACACTCAAACATTATCTCTGAGTGATTTGTCTGCGTCAGACAGACCAAGATATTATGGTTGTAATAAAAATATTACTACATACTTGAGTGAGGACGCCAGTCGTGCCGCAGGTGTGACTGTAAAATCGACTGGTTGTGAGTTCGATCCTCACTCGGAAAAATTAAATAAGTATTTATTCACATTCAATATAAATATATTTTCAATTCTTCGTTCTGGTGTCGAGGCAAAGAGCGCCGTTGAGTTCCGTCACTCAACACGCAATGCCTTCAGAACTCGGCGGAAAATGAGGAACGGAGTGTCTTAACACTAGGTTCCCTTTGCCTACCCTGCTGTGTGCGTGAAGCTGATTAAATATTTGATAACAAATATTGCAGGTAAAAACTACTTAAAATTTGTCGTGGTCAGTGGAGAGTGGATATATGATGTATGTATGTATGTATGTATGTCTTAGTTGGCTAAGAGGGCAATGGAGTGTCTTAGCACTTTGTTAAGATTTTTAGATGCTAGAATTTTTCAAATCTTCCGCATGTAGCAGTAAAAAAAGAAAAATAACTGTTACGATACCTCGTGTTTCTTGCCTATTTCGAAAACCCTTACTTAACTCCTAACAAATATTCACATTTCGTAAAAATGTACTGAAGACGTATAATATCACGTAGAGAGCCACGTGCCGCTCACTCCACATCTTAATATCACATTATTTTATAGAGGTATAACAAAATGTATTCATTATTAATTGAATTGTCAATCAGTCAAATATCCTCATGGCGCAGTGGAATGCTGGCTGTGAACACAACAGGTGTGGGTTCTATCTCACCGTGGGGAGAGTGATTATAGTACCTAAAATTATATAGAATTCCTTTTGTAGGAAGTAATATAGGTAACGTGCGCGGAAAGTGAAGAATAAATTGTCTTAACTCTACTGAATTTCGACCTATCCTGCTATGAGCTATGAAAAAATTACGATCTATAAGAAAATAGAATTTTCATATTTGTCATTTATCTGGCTGTTTAGGCTAATATTGAAAAAAAAATGAAGCAGTTATAAGTAACAAGAAATCTACCTTTAATTTTATTATATAAGCAACATCTTGGCACAGGGGCACAAGGGTACGACGGGTGTGGGTTCGATCTTCAGTCGAGAAAATGAAATATTTATTAAAATTTATATTTCCATTTCTTCGCTCTGGTGTTGAGGCAAAGTGCGGCGTTGAGTTCCGCAACTCAACACGCAATGCACATTAGGTTTCCTCTGCCTATCCTGCTGTGTGTGGGATACAGCGTGAAGTCTTTTTTTTTATTAAATATAAGCATTTTCTAAATAAGAATCAAAGCTATACCTATAATATAGTAACCTAACGCAATCTTTCACCCCACTGATCAATCAGTGTAGCAGTTCCGTAGATAAACATCGATATTGCAGCAAACAGCCCGCGCCCGTGTTGACTTGCAGCGACGGGGGAGCGGTCGGCGGAGCGGGATATATTAGTAACTAATAATATAATGTCAATACAATAAACGCAATGGTACTTCTGTAAAGACAGATATTAGCGGCGACACCAGTGTTCACTCCATTCTTTCTTTTTCTTTCACGGTGCATCCCGCAAACGTAAAGTATGACAGAGTAAGTACATTCCCCCAAATGATAATCGAAGCCAAAACCATTGCGTTGACAGCTAGACGCGGTACTACTTCACCACGACAGCCTCAAAGTAACAATTTTCTTTTCACATACTTTTGCAACCACTTTTAAATCGAATGAACGTAAAGCTACCACCACTCCGAATCGGCTCAAACTCAACAATTAAATTTTTATTTTATAATTTTTTCGGCTTCAAGCTATATCCCGCACGTAGCATGGTAGGCAGAGGGAAACTAGTATTAAGTAGTGTTGCTCCCCACTTTTTGTGTTTGTCCGCCGAATTCTGGGGGCATTGAGTGTTTTAATTATTAATGGCGGAACTCAACGCTGCGCTTTGCGTCGTTAACAGAGCGAAGAAATGAAACAAAGGGAGAATTGAGTCACTCATGATTATTCTTAATACACAAAGATAATTTCGAATTATGAATCTTGATTATGAAAAATCTGTAATTTAAAGGGATTAAAAAAACCACCCCCGTCAATATAATTTCCAACATCCGATATCACTAAGCTCACGTTTGTTCTACACTACTGTGCATAATGGGGTAGTTTTATTTCCCAACGCGAGTGAGGGGTGGTAGGGGGCGGCCACGTGCCAGTCGTGCGACCGGCTAGCGCACGCTTTCCCACGCAAAACTTAGCTTTTCAAATATTTCAAATGGATTTTGCTTATGTGATTGCATTTATGTTGGATATTATGTTTGCGGTTTTTTTATGTTGAAGTGTTTGTGTTGATTATTTTTTTGTGTATTGATAACAAAGTGGTTGAAGGATTAAAAGTGTAAATATTATAAGTGTTTAGCAAATATTTAATGATTACTCTAATGCAAGTAACGAAAAAACTGTTGTTAAACGGAGTTCTGGTTACAAGAGCAAGAAAAAAAAATGAAAATAACTGTTGCTATTTTCATTTTCTCGCTCTTGTAACAAGACAAATCGCGGCGTTTAATTAATGTACATAAAAGTGAGGAACGGAGTGTCTTAACACTAGGTTCCCGCTGAATATCCTGATGTACGCGGGATACAGCGTGAAAATAACAAATAGTAGTATAAATACTAAAACAATACAGTCTCGTTCCTAGAGCGAGGAAATGAAAATTCATTCAACCAGACAGTGTGCCGCTGTATAATAACCAATTACCCTTTGATATCTTATGACGAAGGAGATGAAGAAACTTATTATCACATATAATTATGAAAGGGAAACCGCTTACCATGAAGATCAGTAAAGTAGATGACTTGAATCACTTATAAAGCTCTCGCAGTACTTGTTTAGGAGTTTTCCTGGCTAATTTATTTACTTATTTATACATTTACATTCACGTGTCAAACATTTTTAGTGATTGCCGATTGACCACGAGACTGATACTTACTATACGGTAAATTGTTATGATGGTAATGAGTTTGATACCTGCTGGAAGGAATGTATATATTTCTACTTGTAAATACTTTCCTTTCCTTAATTTAGTTACTTTGAGTTACATTACTAACAAAAAGCCGTCCATTTTATTTACTTTAGTACGAATAACAAACATTACAGAAGATTAATTTAGAAAGTGCAATTATTTGACTAGTTATTATATGACATACATACATACATTTATATATATGTATATTATAATACATGATAGGGAGAGACGCGTGGACGGCACGTGCTGACGACGTTCGTGTATTAAATTTTTATTTATTGTTTCCCGAAGCTTTCAAGCTCGTCGCGTTGCTTTGAAAGCTCTCAGATATGCAATTTAAGCTTCGTTCCCAATAAGTACATTTATGATGTTCGTTTTATCTGCTCTAAATATGTATATTTATAATGAAGTACCATCGCAGCGCAGTGAGGACAGCGTTAGACTGTAAACGCGATGGCTGTGAGTTCGATTTATACTCGGAGGAGGTAACTTTCATTCTCATTTCTCCGCATAAGAGATGGCAGGTTCCTTCTATTATGCTAATATGCGATGCAATATGAGCATAAACATCCAAGAATAGTATAATAAGAATTGAGACCATAGTGAAGCTAGTAGACAAAGTGCTGCGTTGAACTATACCACTCTATACGCAATGTCTCAAAAATTAGGCGGTACGTGGGGATTGGCTAAAACTAGTTTTCCTACTCTATTAAGTAAACCGTGGCATTATGTTTCCTACCAGAAGGAAAAAAAATAAAGAAAAATGTAATAATCATTCCCATAATTAGGAAATGAACTCACCACCAACGTGTGCAGGCAAAAACTCGCATAGTACCGTATAATCTTAATTTTGAGTCGATTTAACCTTATGTTACGGAAAAGCATAATCCTACTATACCACTAATATTATAAATGTTCCACTTTTACGCAAAAACTACTGATCGGATTTAAATAAAACTTTACAATAATACAGTTTATACGTAACCTACCTCACCTATCACATAGCTTACAATTCATGTAAGAAATATATAATTTGGCTATAGTACATTTAACAATAAATATAAGCAATGCATGTGGCTGGTTAGGAAAAAGATATTTTTTTATTAGTTTAAAATAAAGATAAATTTTAAATCAAGAGACTCTGTATATTCGACGTTTTAACTTTCACAAATTTCAAGTTTATTATTATAAAATCTATATATAAACGCTTCTATAAAACTTTAACTAAGTCTAACTTTCCTAACTTTAGCTTTAACGAAGCTTCATTGACGTCATCGATTCTTGTGACTTCACGCTTATCGCTGTTTCCATAGCAAGCAGAGTGAACTCTTTCCGCCTAATTTTCGAGACATTGCAAATTGAAAGGGATAAAATGAAAATAACTTAATTCCTTGAGTGAGAATCGAATCCACAACCGTCGTATTTATAATACGACGCTGTGCTGTTGCACCACAACAGCCTAAACTGAAATATGACACTCTTTTAATGAGCAATAACAACAAAAAAATTGTAATTCTAACAATTTAATTAAAGATAAATTTTAAATTTAAATAATTTATCAAAATGCATTAAAAGTTATATGAAGAAACAAAATTCGAGGTGCTCACAATAACTATAAGGTCCCACCGAGATTTGAACTCGGATCGCTGGATTCAGAGTCCAGAGTGCTAACCATTACACCATGGGGCCTACGGTCTAGTAAACTAAATTTACTTTCAAGTCCGTCTTTTAATATATTATTAACTAGCGGCCCGCCCACGGCTTCGCCCGCTTAAAATACATGATTATTGATTTAAGCAGAATTGATTGACAACTATAATAAAATAAAATAAATAAATAAATCAGCTTCACGTTGTATCCCGCACACAGCAGGGTAGGCAGAGGGAACCTAGTGTTAAGACACTCCGTTCCCCACTTTCTGCCGAATTCTGGAGGCATTGCGTGTTGAGTGGCAGAACTCAACGCCGCGCTTAACCTCGCC
>JAATLQ010034028.1:0-10474 GCA_013421005.1 Heliconius erato x Heliconius himera | reverse complement strand
ACTAAACTCGATTTGTATTTCAAATTTGAAGCTTCTATGTCTGCTAGAAGTGCCTTGGACTTTTGATGATCGGTGAGTCAGTCAGTGAGTGACAAAATTTAGAAACTTTAAGAAGTTGTCATTCTTAAACTACTGATTCAAATTGAATGAAATTTTAAATATACCGTGTTTATATTATGCCTGATTAGTAACTGAAAATTCAGGTTTCTTGTTTTATCCACAACGAAGTTATAGGGGGTCGAAAATGGCCTGAATTGCTTCGAGAAAAGGATGGTACGGCCGTGCCGCTGTTTTTTGCTCGACTTGGCGGGGGCACTGCCGTGCCCCCAGATGAATTGATCACTTATTTATCACCTTGGATTGTTTTAAATAGGCGCGGGTCCAAACGTAGCGGGATTTGACTTAAACCTCTTTCATAGTTTTATACATTTTCTTACATATTTTTATATCTTTAATGTAATGTATTGCAACTACATTAATTTTAATAACTTCACACAAAAAACACAAAGAATCTCAACGACATTTTTTTTACAGATACACAATCAGAACGAATCCATCTAGGGACGGCGGAACACCTTCAACGAGGACACTGACAACGTCCCCAGCCAAATGCAGAGAGAGGACAGGGTACAAGGACTGGTCTTCCGATTGGTCCAGAGGAGGTCAATTGATACCGTTGTCGGAAATGCATAGAGAAGACACTTGTCCCGTCCTCCAGTATTACTATACGGGATTTTTGGCGTTGCAGACTTTGATTGATTATGTGAAGATTAAAGTGAGTAGTTTTAGTTATAAAAAAAGTAATTTCATGTTTTTTGTGAGTAGCAGTGTAGGTTGGGGTAAGTTAGTGTTAAGCTACGCACCGCCCGATTATCGAGACATTTTGTGTAGAATGGCAGAACTTAATGCTAACATTTGTCTATATACAAAATAAAAATTATTTAAATATAATTTATTTCGAGTTGAGATCGAACAAACAAATATTGCGTTTACTGTCAAACGCTGGCTTTGTATCTTCACAGCTAGACAAACAGGATACGAGAGACAGGGTAGGCAGAGAAAGCCTGGAAACCTGGTATTAAACACTTCGTTCCCATTAAGAAGATATATAAGAGGCGTTGCGTGTTGAGCTGCGGAACTCAATGCCACGCTCCGTTACCAGAGCGAGGAAATGAAAATATTAAATATATAATTTCCTCGAGTAGAAGTAGCCCCTGCACTTATAATTTATTTATCATATATCTAATTTAAAAAAAAAACAATTCTTCACCAGATGGACACAGGCACTAGATTCTATCCACCACGCGTTGACCTACGACAGTTTCCCAAACGTCAACACACAGGTGATTGGCTGGTGATATTTAGAGTCATCATGCCAATGTACATGGTGATGACACTGTCACAGTTCATCACCTATCTGTTAATGTTCGTCGTGGGGGAGAAAGAAAAGAAGATTCGGGAAGGAATGAGGATTATGGGGCTGAAGGATAGTGTTTATTGGTAAGAGTGACTATGTTTTATAAGTTAACTAGTGACAGTCGTTACTGTTCATCACTTACCAGACGTAGTTCATCACTTAAAAGGAATTGTTTATTGTGGGAAGGAGGAGAAAAAGATAAGAAAAGAAATGGGGTTGAAGGATAATATATATTGGTAAAAATTATCTTTATAACAAATGTTCATTGGAATATAATACAATACCTGCTTTTATACAAATAATATTCAAATTTCGTCTCATGTTATCATGATGTGAAAATCATCATAATATTTTCATTCCTTCGCTCTGGTGCTGAGACAAAGCGCGGGGTTGAGTTCCGACACTCAACACACCATTCCTCCAAAATTCTGCGGAGTATCTTGACATGATTGATGATACAGCGAGAAATTTAAAAAAAAACCGTTCCATGATAATAAATATATTACAAAGTCATAAGCTCTTTATCCAATCTATACTACATGTACTTAAGTATTAAAATGAGCTTTTAAAATCTTTTTTTAATTATTAAATTAAATATATTTTGTTTCAGGGGCTCGTGGTTTTTGATTTACGCAGTTTTTGTAACAATACTATCCCTCGTCAGTACTGTTTTATTATTTACGTTAAAGGTAAGTTGAAATATATTAATAAAAAAATATATTAATTTTATATATTTGTACTTTTGAGATATTTAAGATATGATAATGATCCACGTCCTATGTTCTACGGCTGTTATAACTTTCTACTTATTAAAAAAACGTATAAAGATTTGATTTGAACCCGCGCCTCTTTGGGACTGTTCAAGTGCTCTGACCAATTTGTGCTTCGAAATTCTATGTTTGTTACATCTTACTTATGTTGTCAGCATCTCTGTAGGCTTACAGCTGATGGCCAAGAGGCGTAGGTTTAAATAATCATTTTTTTCTTGCTAATTACATAAAATATTTTTTTTTTTCAGGTTTTCCAACATTCGTCCTATATTTTGATCTTCCTACTGATGCTCTTATTTGGATTTACTATTATTACATTCGCATTCATGTTGACTCCATTCTTTGATAAAGCAAGAGTAAGTATCCAGTTTTAAATTTATGTTTCCAATATTTAATCTCAATTTTTTTCTATAAACTGAGATAAAGCTTTTCTAGAAAAATCTATAACATTTTATTTTTGAGCAACGAAAAATTCTAAAATATAAAATATCACTTACATGTGGGGAACGGTGTGTCTTAACACTAGGTTCCCTCTGCCTACCCTGCTGTGTGCGGGATACAGCGTGAAGCTGATTTGATTCATTTATATGAAAATTTCAATGCAATCAGTTTATCTACTCTTACATATAGGATGGATAGTCGTATATAACCTTTAGCCCATGTCGTCCACTCTCCGCAGACGGCCGGTATCCTGGGCAGCTTCGCGGTGAACCTCATGAGCGGTCTCTATTTCATACAAGTGTTCGTGTCCAACGCGGACTCGCTCGCCTTCTGGTTCGTCTCCCTCATCAGCTCCAGCTGCTACGCATTGGCTATGGATAAGGTATGGATGCCTTTTATTTTTTAAAAATACTTTTGTATATTTTTCTTATTAGATGTAAGTGTTAGATGTAAGTCATTTAGTTCTTAATTTTTTTTTTGTTTATTTACGCCCAATAATAATAACCTATCTCCAACGTCAATCTTAGATTGTTTCATATATCTATCCAATCTAGAGATTGGATAAATATATGAAACAATCTAAGATTGACGTTGGAAATAGGTTATTAATATTGGGCGTTAGAGAATTTTGCAATTAACAAAATCCAAATATTTCTACAAAAACAACTCGAAATCACAAACTAGAGTGTACATTCAAACGCTTATACTTAAAGTAAATTATTCATATAACTAGGGTCCGCTCGTGACTTCGTCCGCATGAACTATACGATTAGTTATTTTTCACTTCGATGGGACAAATCATTGATATTTCCGGAATTTTTGTATGATTAATATATGAATCATATATACATATTTTGTACATGTAAAGTAACCTCTCGGATCACTTAGTATTTAAGTAAAAACTTTATCAAAATCTATTGTTTAGTTTAAAAGATTTTAGTTTACATTTATACTACCTGACGTAAATTAACACTTTGTAAAGATCAAACTAAGACAGATTTCTCTAATACTAGAATTTTTGCATATGCTAAACGCAATTACTTTTATTACTTTTATCCCCTATTTTCTTCCCAGGCCCTAGTCCTGGACATGGCAGGAGTGGGGGTAACGTGGGACAATCTATGGAGTGGCCCCGGAGTGCCTTTCGGAGGCAGCCTTATAATGATGGCGGTCGACACTGTGCTGTACGGACTTGCTGCATATTGGCTGGATGCTGTTATACCTAGTGAGTACTTTCTGTATTTTTTTAGTTTCACGCTTAGTGTCAAGAAACTCCGTTCTCTACATTTTGCCAGGATTAGAAATCTTGTGTATTGAATGGTGGAATAATTGAAAAAACGCATTGAAAAGCGAGGGTTGGCAAGCAAAACGAGCAGATGGTGAAGTTCCCTAATTATATATTTATATTCTTAGATTGCTAGCTTATTATTAAAATATCGCCTATATAATCATAAATATTAAATTAATTTCACATTTTATCAAACGCACAACAGGGTAGGCAAAGGAAGCCCAGTGATTCTCATTTTCCGCTTAATTCTAGAGACTTTGCGCGTTGAGTGGTGGAACTTAACGCCGCACTTTGCCCCTACACCAGAGCAAAGAAATGAAAATATACATTTAAATAAATATATCATTTCCTTGAGTGGGGATCGACCCACAACCAGTCACGTTATAGTCACATATTTGTGCCCCTGCACCACGACTGACCTACTACTGATAATAGTACGTAATGGAGATTCAAACTCACAACTGTCGCGTTTATTCAAGCATATTCTTACTAAGAAACAAAACTGTCAAGTCAATTTACTAATAACATAATAAATATAAAGCACCCTATTTACATTTGGTATTAAATTAATGAGGTTTCCGTATATTTTAAAAGCAACGCGTGTTGTAACCAATATGAGGGGTCAAAAAATCGATTTTAATTATCTTTAAGCTTGTGGCTGTGACTCTACTATATTACTTTACTTTGACTTCCGGTTAAAATGGAGGGTCTTTATTTTTTTAAAGCATCGCTTCCAAAATTTTAAATTACTATTTTTGATAGTATTGCTTCTAAAATTGGAAATATTTTTTTTTAATATTATAGTAAACAGCTATTATATAACATGGAAAATTCCGTCAAAAAAAATATTACACAATTTTGATTAAATTTTAAGATCATTCTCATTCATATTCCACTCGAGGAAATGAAATATTTATTTATTTACATTTATATTTTCATTTCTTCGCTCTGATGTCGAGGCAAAGGGCGGCGTTGAGTTCCGCCACTCAAAACGCAATGCCTCCAGAACTCGGCGGAAAGTGGGGAACGGAGTGTCTTAACACTAGGTTCCCTCTGCCTAACCTACTGTGTGCGGGATGCGTGAAGCTGACTGATTTTTATTTAAGTTTATCATGTATAAGAACTTATTTGTACTTAATGTTATAAAGCTGAAGAGTCTGTTGTTTTGTCTGTTTCTAAAAAAATATTTCTGTATTGGATACGTACATTTAGCGAATGAGGTTAGATGACTTTAGTCTTTTCGATGTAACCATTTCTATATTTACAACTACTTGACTTTTGACTTTGTCATGACGACATACAGAGCTCTAAGATATTTCCATTTGACAATGTGACAGAACCCACAGGTTAGGTTTAACTGAAAGGTCAGAATAGATGACACACATCACACAAAGAATGTATAATGTCTTAAAAAATATTTAGAAGCCAGTAGTGGCGCAGGAGGACACGCGTGTGACAAGCTGTGGACGCGTCAGGTTATAGGTTAGATTCCCCCGCAAAGAAATTAAATATTTAATAATTCCATTCTCTCGCTGTGGTAACGAGGCAAAGCGCGACATTGACACGTAATGTCTCCAGAATTCGGAACTCGTAGAGAACGGAAGTTGAACACTAAGAAGGAACACTAGGTTCTCAAATTCCCTCTGCCTATACCCTGCTGTGAGCGGGATACATCGTAAAATCAAAAAAAAATATATATATCCTATTTTAATTGGGAACCGCATCCATAGCAATCCTACTACACCACAGTAGTAATATAAGTAATGATTTTAAACATTTCAGGTGAATATGGTATCAAACAAAAGCCTTGGTTCTGCCTCATGCCCTCTTTCTGGGTGGGACGACGAGGACGCGTCTCCGCCGTACACTTCCATTCCAACGGCGAGGCGCAACACAAGGATATCGAACCTGTACCTAAGTAAGTATTTTTGTACCACCATCATCAGCCTGTCCTAGTCCACTGCTGGACATAGGCCTCTTCAATGGCACGCCACTGAGCTCTATCTTCAGCTCGTCACTCCATCGTCGCTGGAGGACGTCCCATATCACGCTTGCCGAGGCGTGGTCTCCACTCTAAAATGCGTTTACTCCAACGGTCATCGGTTCTGCGACAAATTGTGATTTTTGTATAATTACCGTAAATATTTCGTAAAATATTTCCGTAAAATTATCCAAGTCACTTGGGAAACATAAAAAGAGAAAACGGATTTGTTGAAATATTTTTTTTAACAAAAACACCTTTAATACAAGTTCGACCAAATTTTTTATACCGAAATAACCGCAAATGGAGCTGGTTTACAATAAATTTAATGAATTTATTGCAATTAAAACATGCCACTCGTGGCGCAGCGGCACAAAGTGTGATTGGAAATCCGACTAGTTGTGGGTTCGATCCCCACTCGAGGAGATCAAATATTTACTTAAATTTATATTTCCATTCCTTCGCTCTGGTGTCGAGGTAAAGCACGGTGTTGATTTCCGCCTCTCAACACACAAGGCCTCCAGAACTCGGCGGAAACTGGGGAACATTAGGTTCCCTCTGCCTACCCTGCTGTGTGCGGGATACAGTGTAAAGCTGATTTATTTTTAATGTTAAGTTATTTTAGACTGTATCCAGCTTTAAATTTTTTCTCTTCTCCTGAGAAAATCTAGTGACAATCTTAAACACTTAGGTGTTTAAACAAGATACGTTCTAAATTACTTATAAATATTAATTTATTATGTGATATATGATATTACGACATTAGGATTAGAATTCCACGACTAATATTAAAATTTCAATTTTAAAAAAATCACACAAAGGAACAGGCTTAAGTCTTGTTAAATTTAAATATATCAAAAGAAATATTTCATACTAACTAAAATATAAAAACATGACATTTTTTACAATTACAGAGAGTTACAAGACAAAGAAGCGATAAGAATAGTTGGTCTCCAGAAGAGTTTCCGCCATTGCAGACGCCCAGAAATAAAAGCTATCGACGGAATCGACCTCAGTATATACGAGGGACAGATCACGGCCGTGCTGGGACACAACGGCGCTGGGAAGTCCACCTTGTTTAACATACTGACAGGACTTACAGCGCCCACGGCTGGCACGGCTTACGTGTACGGCTTGGATGTGAGGTTAGCTGGTAGTTTTTTAAATTTGTATTGATCCCATTAGAGGAAATAATTTTTTTTTTTCATTTTCTTGCTTTCCTTGCCACTCAACACGCAATGCCTCAAGAATACGGCGGAAAGTGTAGAACGGAAGTGTCTTAATGGGAAACGGAGTGTTATAACACTAAGTTTCCAAGCTCCCACTGCCATGTGTACAGCGTGAAGCTAAAGAAAATATAATCTTATCCAAAAATATTCAGTAACGTAACACTATTTTTCTATATAAAAGATAATTAAATAAATACTTATATTGTTTAATTGGTTTTTTTTCAGAGATCCAAATGACATGCACGAGATAAGGCAGATGATAGGCGTGTGTCCGCAACAGGATGTTCTCTTCGACTTACTCTCTGTTAAAGAACATTTACAATTCTTCGCCTCTGTGAAGGTGTGTCATTTTTTCAGTAGAGGCCGATCGTGGCGCAGGTGCGCAAACGTGTCACTGTAAACCCGATAGGTTGTGGCTTCAATTCCCACTCGAGGAAATATTTTAATACTTTCTTTATTTTAATACTTTCATTTCATTTTCAAAGAAGGAAAATTTTTCTAAGGTTTTTGTATTAATATATTAAAATAAACATTATTTTTAATACTTAACAGGGTATACCACGTAACAGAATATCGGATGAAGTGCACAAGGCGTTAGCTGAAGTCGGTCTTTTAGAGCAAGCGGCGGTGTTCTCCAAGCATCTGTCGGGAGGGCAGAAGAGGAAACTTAGTATAGCTATCGCTTTCATTGGGGATCCGAAGGTAAAGTATAATTAAGTCCGTCAAAGGCTTTTTTAAGTCCACAGAAGTATTGGAAACTATTTGGTTTGAGCGAAATGAGAAGAGAAGAAAAGGATCTGATCTGAACACTTTCTTTTAAAGCCTCTTTGGACTTCTTAAAGTAATCTTTTGTGGTTGTCGTTTTAACAGTTTTGTACTTTTTAAGGAAAAAGGTACCCTTATAAGATCACTCTGTTTTCCGTCTGTTTATCTGTCTGTCTGTGAAGACCCCTTTATCTCAGGAACGCTTGGAAATATTTTTATTTATTAATTTATTTAAACTTTATTTTAACAATAACATTTTTCACTTTTTTTTGCTATACAGACGAAAAAAACGAAGAAGAATGACAAGCAAAAAATAATAATAATACAACAAGATCAGGCATGCAAATAATCTTATTATTATACTTTATACTATACATTGACAAAGCATACATTAAAACAAAGTGTACAGCAGTGTGACGTTAAAAAAGGTAGGCCACTCAGCATAGATGTTGGCATATGAGCAACCATACTCAGTAATACCAACGCTGATTTTCAGTGACCGCCTAGAAAAAGATGCGCCTGCGAACGAAACTGTTTAATAAACAATAAATGAAACTATTCTGTCCTATACATTTTTCACTTTTTATGTTATTTAGATATAATATAAATAAAATATAATATAAATAAAGATATTATCTACATATACATACGTATTTTTTTTATAATACAGTGTTAGGCTTTCATCATAAATCAATAAAAATAAAGATAGAAAAAGAAAATAAATAAACATTATTCCTTTTATAAGCACATGGTTTTTTGTATATTTAATAGATTGTTTCTTAATTTTAATTTAAAATTGGTAATGGACTTCAATCCGCGCAACGGCGGAGGAAGATCATTCCAACATTTAGAAGCCATATATTTGTAACTTCCCCGGTAATGATGCACTGGCACGAGCATCAAGTGTGATGAAGCTCTAGTATTATAGCTGCTATATGCCTGTGACCAGCCTAATTTATCGTATAGATATTTAGGAGTACGATAGTTCACAACACCAAACAGCAAGGTAGCAAAGTGTAGCTGTCTGCGGAAATCCATTTTCAACATACTGGCATTATTAATATACGGTGTTATATGTATACGCGGTGGTATATTGAAGCAATAACCAGCACAAGCGTTTTGAACTCTTTGTATGAGGTTTTTGGTTCTAGCCAAAAGCCTAGGTCCTATCATCACATCCGCGTAGTTTAATTTGGACAGTACTAAAGATTCACACAGGTGTACTCGTAAATCAGGTCTTAGATATGGTCTAATACGATATAGAACCTTCAATCTATAAAAGCAATTGCGAACCGTATTGACAACATGTTGTTCAAATCGAAGGTTTTCATAAATCAGCACACCCATATTCTGAGCTTCGGTTACACGTTCAATTATTTCGTTTTGAATTCTTACTTGAGGTGATCTGCATGAGATTTTTTTTATTTGATTGTAAGAACCGAGAATTAAAAAAGAAAAAATTTTAAAAAAGGATATATTCGTTTATATAGCAAAAAAGCGTATTTCGACACTAAAGTCAAGTCAAAGTTAAATAATTTTATTCAAAATAAGAAGTTACATGCTTCATTTTTTGAACGTCAAATAATTTACCACCAGTTCACTAAAATTAGTGCCTCAGACCTGAGAAAAACCGGCGCAAGAAACGAGGCGGGACTTATCTTTTTAAAATCAATTATACAAAATCACATTTCAACGTTTCTGACAATGATACTTTGAAATAGACTGGAGCGAGCATTTCATTCCCAAGGCGTGTTATCATTTATATAATCATTAATTTGGTAATAACCTTTAACACACAAACGTCTTTTCACAACTCTTTTAAATTGTGATATAGAACATTCTCGGACGTTTTCTGGGATCCTATTGTAAAAGCGTACACATTGTCCCGTAAAAGAATTGCGGACCCGATGTAATCGTGTTACAGGTGCACTATAAAGGGAATCGAAATAAATAGGATACTTCAATTGACACGGACAGATAGTACTAGTTTAGGCAAAATCTGATAAGTATACATTTGTGGTTAAGTCCTAAAAATATTTGCGTTGGGGCAAACTTTGGTATTAGGGCCGCTAGGTCAAGTGAGGTATCAGATGAAAGGGCGCTGGGTAAGCTAAGCATGAATTTCAAGAAAAGTTCGAGACCTTCAATTTTTGTACGGAACCTCCGGTGGGTGAGTCTGACTCGCGTTTGTCCGGTTTAATTTTTTGGAATAAGCGTACAATGGTAGTCATTATGGTATTAAATTATGAAATCAAATCGTACAAAGAAAAATGGTAAAGTTGAAATTAAAATGATTATACGGTTTTTAATATTCTGTACTGTCACAAACCTCCAGATCATAATCCTGGACGAGCCGACGGCGGGCGTGGACCCGGTGTCGCGGCGCCAGACGTGGCGCGTGCTGCAGCGCGCGCGCCGCGGCCGCGTGCTGCTGCTCACCACGCACTTCATGGACGAGGCCGACATCCTGGGCGACCGCAAGGCCGTCATCAGCAAGGGGAGGGTCGGTTGTACTGATATCTAACTAACTATTACAATAATCCCGGACGAGCCGACGGCGGGCGTGGACCCGGTGTCGCGGCG